>VOPJ01014034.1:0-41353 GCA_014673585.1 Semibalanus balanoides
ATGATTCACGTAAAATAAGAATGATTCAATCAAAAAGAATGATTCAATCAGAATCAATCACAAGTCTGCACTGGTGCCCTCAATATTGACCTTAGCCAAAAAATGCTCAAGTTTCTCCGAATGGCCTCCTAGAGAGCTTTCAAACGCTGCTTTTTTTGCGTCTTGTTATCATTTTTAGATGGGGGATCCCACTGGGATTTAACACGCTGATCATGCCGGCTAGCATACATCGTGTGCCGATGACGTCACGACCAATCAGAGGCTGTTATTTGCTGGACCCTCTTCTGTAATGCTGAAGCTTCTGGAGTGAACCCCCTGAGAAAAACATATTTTGGTGGAGAACACGTGGTGCACGGTGCAACACGTGGTGTGCCGTGTGCGACGCAATCAAGGCTATATAAATTATTATATAAACGACGCAATTCAGAGGGAGGCCATCCAAGGCCATAGACACGGAGGCCATGTTGTTGTTATGTGCCGGGCACTATACTGATACACTTCAAGACCGTATATACACTTTTGTGTGCCAGCCAGCCCCGTGTGCCAGGGCCGTTTAATAATATGCGTGCGGAGAAGACAAGGCCCTGTATACTTGAGACTTAAAATATTTATGGGAGAATGGAGAATAACCTTGAAGGGAAATTTGGAAAAATCGGTGCGAGGGTGTGGTCGACAGTGTCAGTGTGATGATAGTGCTTCTGATTCGGCGGTAATGCTAATGTGGATATCCGTGATAAGTAAGTTTTCATTAATTTTGCTCGAGGGTCTCGGGGGGGGGGGGCATTGCCACAAAATAATTCCCCCCCTGTAACATACTGATGTTAGGAAGCGCTCTTTTT
The DNA here is from genome assembly GCA_014673585.1 of Semibalanus balanoides. Classification (NCBI taxonomy): domain Eukaryota; kingdom Metazoa; phylum Arthropoda; class Thecostraca; order Balanomorpha; family Balanidae; genus Semibalanus; species Semibalanus balanoides. Next base: position 840 of record VOPJ01014034.1, read on the forward strand.
CGTAAAGTTGTATAACTGTGTGGAACTCTTTACCTGCTAGCACTGTATGTGCACACAATGTAACTGTATTCAAATGTATGCTAGACCGGGATATGAATAATGCACTGTTCAATTATGTAGGCTGATATCTCACTTGGTAATACGTTTAGGGTTTATCAGTGTAAAATGGATGTTACTCACTGACTTGTGTGTCAAGAAACTTATTATTCTGTTTAATTATGTGTTAAGAGACACGCATCTCCAGTCAGTTTCTCTCCTTGATTTCTACAACATGCAACCAATTTATACTGACTGGCGCGTCTTTTGTGTCTGGGTTTCCTTCTGTCCAATACTATCCTCAAAGCCAAATCCGGTGGTACCAACAGATATACCACCATTAGTTATTAGTTAATCCCTATAAATATTACCCACCAATCGATGCAGAATATCTCATTTTTTGTAACACAGACGTGTTCCCCGATACATTTCGCACGGCAAACTATTTGTTATTTCAATAACTAATATCCACTGCGTCCTCGCGACCTCCGTCGCTAAACTTTGTTTATGCAAACAGCTGTAACCAAAGTTTGGCAGCCCACATTGTTTATTCAGACGCCTTCTTGCATATGACGATATTTTCTCTTCAGCGTCATCAATTTTATTTTTTCGATCAGACTTATGGCTATATATTATCTTAGGGTTTCGTCTCAATCGGACTTAATGCCTATATTATCTTAGGTTTCGTCTCGATCGACCTTCTTATGGCTATTATTATCTTACGTTTTGTCTCGATCGGACATAATGGCTATATATTATATTAGGTTTTCGTCTCGATTCGGACTTGATGGCTATATATTCTTAGGTTTCGTCTCGATCGGACCTTAATGGGGCTATATATAATCTTTAGGTTTCGTCTTGATCGGACTTAATGCCTTATATATTATTTAGGTTTCGTCTCGATCGGACTTTATGGCTAAATATTATCTTAGGTTTCGTCTTGATCAAACTTAATGGCATATATTATCTTAGGTTTTGTCTCGATCAGACTTAATGGCTAATATTATGTAGGTTAGGTTATATGTACGGAATTACAAATTGCAGAACCAGTATGGACGATAGGCATCCGTTTTTTTAACAGCTTAAATTATCCTCGGTCCTCCGGAAATCTACTAAAGTCTCTGATTTGCCTCTAAGAATTCAGAGAATTATGCTTCTGAATAAAGGTTTTGCTTATTAGGGACCAAAAACCCTTCACATTTGGTAAGCCCGTTATTTGACAGGCCTTGACTGACCTGACTGGAGAAGATTTGGCGCGCAGCCGCCGTATCTCCCAGTAGATTTTCGTTCCAATATTGTAAGGTAAGATACATTCTGAGTACAGAATAGTGTTTGGAAATAATGCGTAGTGATCAAATAGTTGCATTTAGTTAAGTTTTGAGACATATATAAACGCTGTGGGACGATTGTTGGTATGACCCCAAACCAAATCCTTTACAATCCTCTCCATGGACGCTTAGGAACCCAACCAGGTAAGTATTCACCATGCATGCATGTTTCCCAGTCTGCAAAATGTGGCAGGAACGTCGACGAGATATTTGGGGCAGCCCAAATCCCTTTGGGGCAGCCCTAATCCTGCCCCAAATGGGGCAGCAAGTTGCCCCATTTGGGGCAGGATTTCCCGGTGTTGACCGGGGGGTGGTCTCTGATCGTTGGCAAATCCCATTTTATCTAGTGTAAAAAAATTATTATAACTTACATTTACCCAAACTATGATATCTCGCCGTAATAAGCGCACTCAAAAGCAAGACGCACGCCGGCGTCGGTAATACTTTACTTGTGTCAAATACATAAGTACTGAGGGGGTTGTCATCCCTGCAGCCACCATAGGCACGATTGGCCAGGGATGCAATGCAAAGAAAGAACCACGTATGTTAACTGCCCGAAAACCGTGACATACGTGGTTCTTTCTAAATGCGTGACGTCAGTTGTGAGTACGGATTATTTTTGGTGCATCGACAGTGTGGCACGTCTTGCATTGTCTTTTACGATTAGCCATTGACCTCTAATATATGGCATGGCATGGCGGATAATATAATGGCGGACAAAGAATTGCGGACAAAGATTTGCGGACGAAGAATTGCGGACAAATATTTGCGGACGAATATTTGCTGACGAAGATTTGCGAACGAAGATTTGCGGATGAAGAATTGCGGACGAAGATTTGCGGACGAAGAATTGCGGACGAATATTTGCGTAGACGAATATTTGCGATACGAAGAATTGCGTTAGACGAATATTTGGGGATGCAAGGTAATGCCGGAGAAGAATATTACGGATACGAAGAAATGCGAGACGGAAGCAACGGCGCGACGAAGAAATGCGGAGACGAAGATTTGCGACGAAGAAATGCGGACGAGAAATATCCGACGAAGAAATGCGGGACGAAGATTTGTCATGAAATCAGAACACATAATGCTTATCTCGTAATATACTGCACTGCAAAAAGAAATACTTCATATAGCAGCAAAACAAAGTACATTTATGTCGCATTTGAGACAAAAGTGGCGCACTTCGCTAAAATCGCGTGCCTTCTACCATTCAATTCATTATTTTAGCCTTAGAGAACAAACGCTGCGGGTATATAGTATATACCAGACTGCCGTGAGTGTGCCCCAAATAGTTGTGCTGTTCCCGCGCAGCAATTTCTGCCCCTAAATTTCAAAACTGCCCCCAATTTTGATGTGTTGGTGCCAACCCTGCCCCGACGAGATCTCGTCGAAACCTGCCGCGTTTTGCAGACTGGCATGTTTCCTGTCTACTATAAAGTAATCCAGTAGTGATACACCTTCAGTTATTCCTGTAGAATGTGTTATACCCTTCAAGATCCTTATTTGGATTGATCATGTCATACTCTGACATCATCATTTGCAAATACTTCCCGTTTGTATGAGTATCTCTTGTCAGATCAACATTGAAGTCCCCTCCTACCATGACTATCCTTTCTTTACCATGTTCCTAAATAATGCCCGACACCCTGTCAACTGTTTCTTGAAATTCAATAGACTTTTCTCTTGTGGTTCCTGTAGTCATATATACAGCAATGAGGATAATTTCTATATGTATGTTCTTTATGATCGCCACTTTAATTCTGGAGCTATCTTGATTCCCAACTTCCACCAGGTTGAGATTTTTTTTCTGGCCAATATCGCCACTCCACCATGCCCAGGGTATCCCCTATTTTCATCGTATGCATAATCAGTTTGTGCATCCGCACTTACAGCAAGCACTGTATGTGTATCATTTTCCAATAATGCATTCTGGTTCGCTCTCGTCGTCCAAGTTTCATTTAACAGAAGTACATCCACCTTTGCAAGTAGTGCTTGGGTAAACTCATCTTTTTGAAATCCCTGGCAATTATATTGTACTAGAGTGAGATTCTCATACCTTACCTTACCTTACCTTACCAGTTTGGACCGGATCGATACTAGTTAAGAGCTCTGGTAAAGATTATACATCGAATATGGATACATACCGGATGTCTTTCCAGCAGGTGTCAAGTCGGGATTTAAAGGAATTGACCGATGGGGCTGACACGACATTGGATGAAGGCTGGTCCAGTGTGTTTACTGCTCCGGACCGTGAAGAAGTGACGTCTTGGGCAGCGACCTAGCTCTTGGCTTGTTCAGCTTGAATTCGTGGCCTCTAGTGCATCCGATAGAATATAGATGAAAGCTGGAGCAGGTTTCGGTCAACATCAATGGTACCGTGAAACATCTGGTATAGCTGTAATCATGTCCCTCGAAGTCGCCTGGTAGGTCGAGAGATGGCAGAATTCAGATGCTTGAGACCGCTGGGAGTATGTCATTGACGAATCTCTGTGACCAGCTTGGTGCCCTTCTCTGGACCCTTTCAATCCGTTTCTGGTACTCCTATAACATTGGTCCCCAGATTCGATTTCCATACTCGAGATGCGGTCGGTATGCAGGGACCTTGTCATAACAGAGGGAGGAAGATATGGGCAGTCAGATTGCAAAAGAATCTACGGACAATAACCAGAATCTAAGGTTAGCCTTGGCAGCCGGCTGCTGGCAGCTTTGTCTGTGGAAACTTGAGGCTTCCATCCAACGATATACCCGGATCCCTCTCTCTTCTGCAAACAGGCAAGTTGCCCTCCAAACATAGTGTAGTTGCAGCACGTGTATTCTTCGACCAACACAAGAACTATTATACACTTGCTAGTATTGAAGGCACTGCCATGTTGCAGACCATCTCTGGACTTCTTAAGATCCTTCTGTTTGTAGACTCTCTCGTGTCTTGAGAAGTGTCGCATCTCCCATACAACTTCGAGTCGTCGGCAAATATCTTAACAGAGGTTTCAAAGATCAGGCAAGTCATATAATTACAGAATAAGAGCAATGGCCCAGGACCGATCCCTACGGCACTCCACTGGTGACAGCACACCAGGGAGATGGTTTCTCCTTCTAACAAGTGAACCTGCTGCGATGCTGGCCTGATCAAGAAGGCCTCCGATCCATGAACAACACAATTTCCCTGTTAATTCCATATGCCTTGATCTTCTGCAGCAACCCGAGCGTGAGGGACACTGTCAAAGGCCTTTTGGAAATCCAGATAGATGGCATCAATTGATTCCCCATTTTCTCATGTTGTCTTTCTCCTTCATTTATGCAGCCACAAGGCCCTGCTGCCCTGCATGAGGGCTTGAGTCTTGACTGTAGATTTTCCTGCTCCAAAAGGGATCCTCTTGTACTGCCTGCTGAAAGCTACCGCGGGCAGCCTGTGGTTTGCTGTTTCTGGTGTCGTGCTGGTAGTGGTGTGGTACGGATGTCGAGCGTGGTACGGATAGTGATTTTGGTACGGGAGCCTTTGCTGATGCCACCCTCGCTGATGATCTTCTGGCCAGCCATGTCATCTGTTCTCCTCATAGCAGTCCGTCGTTCGTTCTCCGGTCCACCTGTCTCTCCTATCTCTTCTGAGACTGGCATCTTGTTGTGGAACACTTCCCAAAAATGGGTACCTACCTATGCTTCCATAAATGTTTGTTTGTTTGTTTGTTCCAAAACATATTGTCATGTTCCTAAACAAAATCTAAGGATTTCATTGATACCCATGGATGATGGGGAAGAAAACAGATTTGCTGCAAAAATATAAAATTCATTAATTATCTCGTTCAAAAGACGCCTTCTGTCGGTTACTGATCATATAATGTAAATACAAATTTAATGACACATTGTGTTTCCTCATGACCCTGGCTATAAATTAATCAAGGGTACTGAATTTGATGACGTCACTGGCACAATGCATCAATGCACCAATCAATGCGTGGATCACTTTTTAGTTGTGAAGGTCATTTTCCGTACCTACCCATTTTTGGAAGAAGTGTACCCATTTTTGGCACAGTGTTCTAAAAATGGAATAGGTCTATAAATGGGTCCAAATTACTATACCTCACCCGACTGAATGTGCCTGCCATATCCCATAGACAATATGTTCCACTCTTTTCCAAGTTTTTTTTCCTGTTTGTTTCAAAAGGTATTGGATAATTGGAACTTCGACTGGCTAATGTATGTAACATTGGGGACAGGACAGCTTGTGGGGGAAAGATGGATAGGAATTAGCAAAGGTAATAACTCCTGTGAGCAGTTGGGTATCAATAAAGCCAAATACGTATGGTTTTTGGTGAACATTCCGCTCTTTTTGCTTAGTGTGAGCCCAAAATTTCCACTATGCACTCCAGTGTCAAGGCAATCCTAGGACCCTGGCTGGGACAGATGTGAGAAGTCTTTTGATTGAAGCTTTTAGATGATAACGAGCGAGCGCGAAGCGCGGAGTGAGTCCTCGTTACGAGCGAGCGCGAAGCGCGGAGCGAGTCATTGAATACCGGGATTTTTATCACATAAGCGGCCACGACCCGACCCGACCCGGCCGGCCCGGCCAGACCGCGACGCTGGTCAGAAGCTTATAATCTTTTGAATCCGCATCCGATTGACAAGCGGTTTTCGCCCATCTGATTTAGCCCCATTTCAATGACATTATGATTATTCACATGTTTCTTTCTCTGTGAATGGGTCAGCATGGCGCGTGACACGTGCCGCGCAGGGGTTGTCAGAAAGTATTTATCTGCTGTAGCTGAGAAACGGCTGGACCTATGAAAGCTTCAAAATTTGATGTGAGGGCTGGAGGACCACACCACTGGCAATGTCAAGGCCAAACTCTGGGTCACACTGCACGTTTGCGCACGCTGCACCCCTGTGCCGTTCACGAAAATTACATGCAAAACACTGTTGCAAACCGGACCTTTATCTCGGCAACCAAAAGTCGTAAAGACACGGGTCAAACACAGACGCGTAAAAAAACGAAATCCGCCGGGTATGCACTATGTGTCGATCAGCGGCGCGTAGGACGTGCAAGTTACTGGCTATACAAAGCGCAAAGCATAGTTTTATGACGTCTTCACAATTTAATCAGTGCTCAGCACTATGGGACGAAAGCGATGAAAACAAACACCAATCTGTAGACCAATGTACCGTCTCTAAAATGCAGTGCAAAAATTGAGTATTAATGCAGTATTTCGCTTGTTATATAATCTGCCATGCTAATAATTTTAATCGACGATATCTATAAACATCTTCATTACAACGCCGTAGCTTCAAAACCAAGGGTGCAAGACGAAAAAATTGATAAAGCGGTAAAGGCGCAATTAATCCATCTATTCCCACACCGAAATGAATTTTTACCTACAAACATGAAAGCCTTAATTAATTGCAAATTAAAAATAACGCGCAAAACCTATTTAGTGCAAAGTATCGATTTTAGTTTGGATCTATTTGCGACGGCAAAACAAACACATAGCGAAAATGAATTAAAAACATTGCTTTTGCACAAGACGAACCTCGCGTTGGCGAAAACGGGTGATAAATTGACGGGATTTATTCGGACTCGCTCGTCCTTCGCCGTTTAAGGCGTCTTTACTGGTCATGAATACCGGATTTTTCTCACATATAAGCGGCACCCGGCCGGGACCCGGCCAGACCGCGACGCTGGTCAGAAGCTTATATCTTTAACCCCGCATCCGATTGACAAGCGCGTCTTCGCCATTTTTTTTTTTTTTTTTTCCCCGCAGGGGCATACCGGCATTCGCCGGTGTAAGGGGAGTAGCGCCTCCCCTCGGTCCCCAGCTAACCCCTCCCTCATCCCCCTTTCACACTCACCCCCCGGCCCAGCCCTAATCCAAATTTCAAACCCCCTTACAAGTCCTGAACCCCCACTCCCCACTCATTTTCCTGGACGTCCCCGCTGAAGCCCTGCCCTCTGCGCGTGTTTGACGGTCGGGCTAGTCGCCCCGACTGAAGGGGGCGTCTTTCGTCACTTTTGTTATTTGCTCGGCAATTACCTTAGTGTGAACAGGGGCGTCCGGCCTTTTTACATTGCAGGCATTTATTCGACTAAGCGCGTCGACCCGTCCCGGATGAAGGGTCCTGGAGGCTGAGCCAACCTATTCACGCGGCTAGTCGTTGGTAGCCGTTGGCAAAAACACTCCTCTTTGGCCTGGATTTCCGGAAGGGCGGGGACACTTCAGTGAGGCGCTGCACTGAGAAGCTTTTCTGTCGGGCTTGCTGCGGGGGCTGTGGCTTAGCTTGTTCTTCCTGCCGCTGGGCGGGTGCGTGCACTCGTCCTGCCGGACAGCGGGGTGGCTTTGCTGTGCCCCTGGGTAGCGTCGCCCGGGCTTAAGGCGTCAAGGGGAGGCGGCCCCGCCGACGGAGGGGTGGTGAGTTCTCTCTCTCCCTCTGGGAAGCGTCAGTCAAGCCCCGTACAGCCCACTCCTAGCCCTAGGGCCTTGTAGTCGGCGCCGGTCCCTGAGCTCGGCTGGGAGTGGGCACCGAGACCAATGATTACTATTATGCGCTACCACCTCAAACCCACCCGGCCTCCTTTACGGACCACACGCGACAACTACCTCTCGCTCGACCTAGACCAGAGACAGTGTTCGCGATTTTGCTGATCAGCTTCCGGAGAGGGTGACAGTCGGGCACCCTCAACCCTTTCCAGTTCCACAGAGCCATCTCCCGGTTCGGAGATCCTACCCGGGTCGGTAAAAACGGTCGGACGGAAAGGTGAGGTCGAGCTGTGACCGCTGAGAGCGCTCGAAAGCTGATGGACGCAGACACCATGTGTATCCAGACGAAGAACGGGACGAGATCCATCCCGATTACGGCCCGCCCCCACCCAACCAAGGGTTTTGCAACGGGGGTGGTCACGGTGCCAGACCTGGGGGACGTGGAGGAGGAGGAAATCCTGGAGGAACTGAGAGACCATGGGGTCCAGAAGGTCCGCCGACTCCAGCGCAGGGAAGGCGGCAAGGCCGTCCAAGTCAGACACGGCTGGTGTTATCTTCTCGCAGGAGAAGCTCCCAGAGAAAATCCGCATCGCCTGCGATCAGTTCAGAGTCCGACCTTACGCTACCTAACCCGTCCCGGTTCTTCAAATGCCAATCTTATGGACATTATGGCGAAGCTCATGTAAGGGAAAAGGGAGCGCTGTGGGCCGTATGCTCGGAAGTTCGGACACAGCCTTCCTCTGCATGCGAGCCCAAAAGCCCAAGCTGCACCTGCGGAGGCGAAGCATGAGGTATGGTCGCGGGACTGCCCTAGACTAGAGACAGAAAAAGAGGTAGGGATAGGGATCACTGGCGGCGGAAAAGAGATCAGCAGCGCCGTCGCCCCGGTCAACCCTACCCCCACTACCGTCCCACCAAGCCACAGACTGTCCCCCCGCCGCCCACCCCATACCTAAAACGCCGCTCACAGGAGAGCCGCGCCCGCCAACCGGGGCTGGTGAGTGCGCTGCCGGCCGGCGAGCTTAGCACTACAGGCCAAAGCTCCGGGACTAGCATGGAGCTGACCGTGCAGCAGTTCATCGCTCTACTGAGTGCGTCACCGCCGGCAAGCTCCACAACAACGGCCACAAGCCACGCAAAACAAAGGGACATTGGTGTCCAATGTGACATGCCAAGCACAGCACAAAAGGGGGTTCCAGACGGATCCAGTGGATCAACAAGGCCTCTACTTGAGGCCGGATACCCCGGGGGATATGCCATTGTAGCAGAAGGCGATTCAGTTGGACTTGCGCTGAACCATCCAGTAAGCGTTCTCGGAGACCTCTCCCACTTCAACCACCTGCATCGAGCCAGACCCTTCCTCGTTCTGTCGAGACGAGCGACGCTCCCTCCCATTCCCTGAAGACGTCGGTAACCGCCAAGCGCGCACGTGTGGTGCTCGATCGCGACCTGCCGTCGATCTTGGCTGCGCAGGGACGGCTGCTGATGCTGGAAGGGGAGGCGATCGATCCCGACGTCGTCCGCATCTGTGCCAGTTCTCGGGGTCGGGAGCCACGGGAGGAGGTTACCGGTGTGTACAAGCTCCAGACCGACATAGAACCTCCCGACGAGCAGTTTGAGCTGATGACGGAAAACACCCCAGCAAAGCCCCGTCACACAACCGTCTAGCCAAGACCGTGGCAGACAGAGAATAAGCTGGTCAAGGGATGAAACGCCACTGATGAGGCCACCCTCGGCTCCCCCACCACCACCGCCCACCAGTGGGCGATTCGTTTCTGGTTCTCCTATGGGCTTCTTTCCCCGCTCCAGTCGCCGTCGGAACTAGCCAGGCCAAGTGACGCAGCCATTCGCTCGCGCTCGGCGCAGAGATCAGATCGGGTTTTTGAGGGCTCTGCCTCCAGAGAGAGATTCACTGGGCGGGGTTTTTCCTACAATAGTGACCATGTATAAGTCTAGTCAAGTTTTAACCTTTTATCTCCCCCTCTTAGCCATGACTGTTCGTTGTTGCAGTGTGGAATCTCTCGTGGGATTCAGAGCATATCGGACTTGATCCAGACATTGCAGGCGGCCAAGACACCAAGCGTGTAATAGTTCCTTGCTTGCAGGATGCAAGAGACGAGCTCAGAGACTGAACCACTGCTTGTAACCTGCACTCCAATATAAATCATATCGTACCGGAGCCTCCCTTCGTCTACCACGGCGAGAGTCGAGTTACGTTAAGCACACGGAGGAACCGCTCTTATGGTCCACAACAGCGTCCCCTCGCACTCCTTCCGTCTGTGCACTGACCTCCAGGCTACTGCAGCGACGGTTGATTTTAAACGTTTCAAGGTTACGATTGTCTCGCCTTACCTCCCACCTGGTGGAAACCTACCCGCTGACTCGCTCCATGATTTAATACGGCAGCTCCCGAACAACTTTCTCGGTCCTTGGCGACTTTCATCACATTAACACCGTATGGGGCTGCTCTCAGACCAACAAGGCGAGCAGAACACCTGAAGAGCTCATACATAGACACAACATATGCATACTTAACAACGTCACACAAACACACATCACTCGTGGGCCGTCGGATCGACATCGGCGATAGGATTTATCCCTTAGCTCCGCCACTGTCGCGATCGAATGTTCCGTAGTGGGCCAGAACCACATTGTACCTTGTGAAGTGGAACTCAAACTTTACCATCGGTGGCTCGTGGATCAAGATGTAACCCCACCAGGCCAAGCGGGACACCGCAAGGTGGAACCTTGTCCGCGAAGGACCGGGACTGTGGACAGTTTTGCGCGTGCACGTGACTGCAATTTAGACCCGTGATGTCTTACCACTGTCTATCTACTGAACCGCAACAACCCTCTCGAACGCAGCTCGGATCTGCGCTACGATAATAGGATCGGAACTACAAGGGCAATCCCCATGCACAATGAGATCTTTCCTCTTCGAAGCGCAATGCCCGGCGTTTTCCCCATATCGCGTGGTCGCTACGCGCTCGTGGTTCGTTTAACAATCCGGAGTCGAGCAGACGAGAGCCCGATGGTCGCAATACGCAGCGTTGGGCGACCTCACACCCACAGAACCGATAATTTGATACGCGTTCCGGCAGGCGAAGCTGAAGCTATCTTGGCGCGACGACAGGCGTTAAGGAACGGTCAGAGAAAGCCAAACGCCATTGCCCTCGGGATTTCTCTCTCATCATTCCTAGCAAGCAGATCCAACTCGCGTTTCACACCCATTATGGGACTCTGTATGGCGGCACATCCATCGTATTTTCTGTCGTGTGGGCACTTCTTCCTTGACTCTTGGCACACGAGTTCGTTACTGCTGTGGTCCCTTAGTGCTGGAGTCTCTCTTCCAAACCCCCCCGGACGCTCGGCCAACGTCATTCGGAGAGAAGTGGGCCGGAGCGCTCGAGGCTGGGGTTCTACCCACCGACTTTCATCCGCCATAAGCTTGAGCGAGTGAGAAGATCATTTCCAGTTGGGACGCTTCTCATGGTCCGTAGGCTCCACCGGCCTTTTAGAGTGACTCTCTTTACTTTTGTACGAGCTCAAAGGCCATAGGCGCCTGCGGACGGAGTACAGCTGCGTGGCTGCTTGATTGTGGATTCACTCAACGCACGAGGTAGCTCGAAGCAGGCTTAGCTCAGCTGACTACATCGCACTTCACACTCCTTGCTGGCGTTTTATAACCATGTCTGGAACCCTCCCATGAAAAAGTTGCGCCGGGTTGTAGCTGGAGGCAGGACGGCACACTGTCTTGTTCCAATCTTTAAAGGCAAGACCAAAGACGGGACTGACCTCTTTCTTACACTACAGACCCATCTGCACTTTACCTCCATTGCCTTTGTAAGCTCCTGGAAAAATGGTATAGGTATAAACCACAGGTTGGGTTTTTGACGCTACGCTGCCGAGAGCATGGGTTTCATTCTCCAGCGGCCCACTAGTGGCGGGGTTTACAAAGATCAGGCACGATGCGAGCAAGACCACCCTAGCTATCCATTTTGGGACAACGGCGGTTCCGCCGGTCGTTTTGCGTGCACAGGACAGCACACTTTGCTGTGCTTGTTCTGACATTGAAAAGGCTTACTGATAGGCTGCATGGCCGCCAGTGGTGCGCTCTCTCCGATAAAGCTACGGGACGCTGGAGTCCGATGTCACTTAGTGGTGGTCGTTTCATTGAAATTCATCCAGGAAACAACCGCTGAGTGTTCGAGTGAGAGGTGAGGCTCGTCGCTTTCAGACAGTTTTATTCAGTGAAGCATGTGGTGTTCCACAGGGTAGTATTTTGAGTGTGACAATGTTCGGAGTGCTCTATCAATGACATTTGCGACTCTCTTCCACCAACAGTCCAGCGCTCACTTTGTTGATGACTTCGCCATTTGGGGTTGTCGACATCCACGTCGCCTGTCGGACTCAGAGGCAGCTACAGATATGTATCGACGGTTTGACTAGGTGGAGTCTTTTAAATGGTTTTAAATTCTCTACTGGAAAATCCGTGTGCCTTCACTTCTGCCGGCGTACTCGATATTGTCCAGACATTGTTCTGCGCCTCTACGGGAAACCCATCCCCGTGAAGGACAAGGCGAAATTCCTAGGGGTCACCTTTGACAGACGCTTGTCATACGGTCCCCAAATTTCGCAGCTAAAGGACAAATGCACCCAGCGCATGAATGTCCTGAAGGTCACTTCACGCATGTCTTACGGTGCAGACAGGACAACGCTTTTGCGTCTTTACCATGCTCTAGTCAGATCTGTGATAGATTACGCATCTAATGTGTATGATGGAGCGCTGAGCAGCACGAAGCAATCCCTCCGACAGCGTACACCAATGCTGTGGTGCGAATTAGCCAAAATGGCGCTTTCCGGGACCCTCACGCAGAGCCAGCCCTTCTTGTGGAATGCGGAGGAAAGCTCCACTGGAATCCTGAGACCGGGGAAGCGCCCTTGCCCTTCTTTACGTGTGTAAGATCAAGCAGGACCCTGGCCGGACGCACCCGCACTATAATTGGACTTTGATCATACGTCGTCCCAGCTCTTTTCTTACAACTCGTTAGACGCTCCTCCCGGCCTTGTGTATCGTGCTCACAGCTGTTGCAGGAGCACTGACATTGACATCGATAGCGTGGCCACACGACGGGCCGGTCGGGTAGAGCGTGGCGCTTATGCAGGGCTTTGCTGTGACATAAGCCTCTTACAACACGTTAAATCAGCCACCATGCCGAACGAATTCAAGCAGTATGCGCTGGAAAAACTTGACCTCCCTATGCTGGGTTACGGAGGTTTTTTACTGACAGGATCAAAGGTGCTGAAGGGCGTGGGGCTGTCGCGTTCGTCAGCGGGGACGAACCAGTGGACGTTTTAAGTTACAGTACACGGCATCTGTCTTCAAACCTCTGAACGTTCGCTATTTTTAACCAGGGTTTTAAAGCAATTCGTCGTCAACAGTCACAACAGTGTCGTTTATAGTCACAGACTCGGCCAGCTCAGTGATGGCGCTCCGTAGTCCAGGTGCTTTGCCTCATTAACGTTATTTTACAGATTTTAGAAATCCTGACCAGCATCCACTCGGATGGTGGAGAAGTTAAGTTTCTGTGGGTGCCTAGTCACGCTGGCGTTGAGGGGAACGAGAGAGCCGATGAAGCTGCCAAAGCTGCCTCGCGCTCCTCACGTGTTCGTTCGATTGGAGGTAAGGGGCGCGCGACCTAAAACCATCTATAGGTCGCTCATACTCGCCGAATGGCAACTTAGGTGGGAAAAAGAGCCAGAAACGCGCTTCAGACGTAATTCGCCCGAAATCGGCAAGTGGGAGTCGAGCAGCAGGCGTAGAGGATTGAGGAAGGTAATTGCTCTTACTAGGCTCACGCATCGGTCACTGCCACATCACCTCAGCACAGTCACCAACCTGGCCTGGCTCTGATCGACCTGTGTGCAAGCTACTGGCAACGCTCCACTGAGCGTGAAGCAAATTTTATGTCCCTAGGTGACATCTGCGAACAGTTTGAAGGTTATAAAATCAGTTCTCCCCAATGCATCGCTCGTCGACGTTCTGGGGGACAGTGCAACGGTCGGCATCCGAGAAGTTCTTTCTTATCTGCAGAAGATCCGTTTTAACATCGTGTACGATCCCCTCGTTTAACTGCGCTGATTTAGCGTAGACGGTAAGAGGCGGCTTGATAGCCTCAATGAGCTTTAGCGCCCTCCAAAAAACCCAATAACACACACACACACACACACATCCCACGGATCCCGTTTCTTGACATGGCACGTCGCTGAAATGTCACCTAGATTGTGTGAAAATTTCACGAACCCACTCGCAATAGTTGAAGCTGCACAGCTGAGCAAAGAACAAAACGGCAAATCGGCCACAGACAGACACACCAATAGTATGTTAGATTAGAGGGCCTGTATTGCGCAATGCGCAATAAACGTCGCCCGCCACCTACAAATACCGCCAACAACAGATAGCGCCAACGCCGGCCGCCAACACAGCCTGCAAACGCCACCCGCAAACGCCGCCCGCGAAAGCCGCTCGCAAGCTCTGCCCGCCAACACTAATACCGCCAACGCCGCCCGCCAACACCAATACCGCCAACGCCTCCCGTAGAGGCGTTGGTCCCTGTAGCTCAGTGGGAGAGCGCTGGTCTTATGACCTATCTCAGTAGTGGCAGCCTGGGTTCGAGTCGCTTCGGCGCTCGCTGTTTGCTCCTGACTGGGATGGCGCTGCGGCCGTGGCAGCGGTCGCAACTCAAGGCCAGGTGAAGTCCAGCGAGCGGGGCGGACGTGTCCAGGTATGTCGGGCAACGTAAAACTTTCGTCTCTAATTTGCGGCCAACAGGAATTTGCACGATCAGGTGGGTGAGGTCAGGACCAGCGCAACAAGCTCTGCTTAGCGAGGGTTCTGACCTCGGAAAGCCATCCCTACAAAGCATTCGGACTAAATTTATAAAAAGTAGACGCCGCTCGCCAACACCACTCGTAAACGGTAAATTGACCAGTGTCTTAAAGGGAATAGTTCACCTTTAACATAGGGTTTTGAGTTGAGATAGCCAAGTTGTGGCGCATCATGCTCGAAAATGAATTGTGGCGCTTTCACATTTTCCAAGAAACCTCTTAATTATTTAATATTCAGTCCTAAAAGTCGGACCGGGTATACCCGGTAACTCCAATCGCTGATTTGGCTGATTTTGCTGAGTTGACGTATGATTAATGACGCACAGATTGACGTAAGAACTTGGGAAAGTGTAAGTGTTGGACAAACCATACTGTTTCAGTACTCACTACTATTTTTATTGCAAGAATGAACTTGTCAGGTAATGCTATGCATAGTGATTTTTGATTGTTTAAATCTTCTATAAAACATTTGTATAAACAACGTTCTGTAGCGTATGCGTAAGCGTTCAGCGCTGCCTGAACGTTCCAGGCTCGCGTAACAAATGTTAACTGTCCCTCCCCAACTCACCGAACCCCACCTTCTTTACCAGGCGCGGTGCCGCTGTTTGATTGGCCGCCCGCCGGCGCAGCCGCCGCTGGTGAAGGAGCCGACCGGCGAGACCGTTACGCCAGTGACGTGTAGAGCGGTGCATGACCTTGGTGACGCATAATCCAGACGAAACGCCCAGAGCACGGACATGAGGACGATGGCGGAACACTAACACTTTCATAGTGAAGATCTAATAGTGACGAATACCTACTTAAAGCAAGTACTGTGATGGTTTTTCAAAGCGTTGGTATTTTCCGGCATCTTCAACAAGTACTTGGGCAAGTACCACCATGTTATACGACATAATTCCTCCACTAACTGCGATGACGTTGCGTGGCTTCTTCAGCCAGCTGATTTCGCATTACTTTGAGGAAAAAAATATGAATTATCACGCCAATAATTGACATTTTAATTTGCTTTTTTCTACGCGTAAATATGTTTTCTTTGACTTACTAGTGATATGATACTTAATTTCTTGCTTCTCTTCATCATTTCTGAGCTTTTTCTCGTTTTTTTCAAGGTGAACCATTCTTGTAAAGGGAAATGTTTCACTTCTCTGAAAGTTGTCCAATGTACGCCGCTTTGTGGTGCAAAATATGAAGTATTGCTGCCGACACGATTCGACATTTGTTCTAAAACAGTGGGCTTCCAAATTCATTGAAAAACTAAGTTTTAGTATTTGGCTGATGACGTCAATATGAAGGAATTTTTGGAAAAACAGAAAAAACTTCAACGCTGCAATACGTATGACTAGTGTATGGCTAATTGTATAGCCAATGGTAAAACAAGTCTATTTCATCAACATGTGATAAAAGGGAATGACGACAATCGGCTTTAAGCGGCTACAGCCTAATACACTGGGGCCTTATTTTTGGAGATGTCAAACCAAACTCAAATTTAACTTTCGATTAGCCTCTGTGGGTGTTTTAAACTTCTACAATCTTAATTTCAATGGAATTCCAACAACTTGGGCCATCGTAACTCAAATCTTAGTTTTAATGGTGAAACATTCCTTTAAACAAACTCACAACAAACTTTTATGGAATAGGGGTGTGCACTGATCCCGTAGCCCTTGAGCCGTAGCCTGTAGCCCATAGCGCCATAGCCCTTAGCGCTTAGCTCCGTTTTCCCGTAGCCCCGTCTAGATCCCACCTTCAACAATTTGTCCGGATGGATCCACTGGGATCATAGATCCGTCTTCAACATTGGTCGACGGATCCGCCGGGATCCGATATCTCAGGTATTATTTTTGCACTGGGATCCACTGGGATTCCAGTCCCGCCACTATACAGATATGTATTTTCGGAACCCATATTTTAAGTAGTTGTCAGTACTTTTCAGTTCGTTGTAAATGGAACTAGCATGGGCGCATGCTTTTAGTTAGATTTTCTCAAGAAATACTATAATTATGGCATAACTTATAAGTTGGATCCTGGATCCGAGATTCGTTAGGATCAGATTCATTTTCATTGTTTATTTTGGGATCCAAGATCCGTTGCCAAATTTAATCGGGGGATCCACTGGAATCCAAGGTCCACGTGGGATCCAGTGGGTGGGATCATATATCCAACATAACGTTTCGTCGACAGATCCTCTGGGATCATAGATCCTTCTGTCATATTCATGCACATGTCTGCTAACTATGCACCAAATTTGTACACAATCGGCTCAGCCGTTCCTGAGATATATAATAGGGGTGTGCACGTGCGCACGTGCAGAGCCACCCCACCCCTGACTAGTGGAAACGCGGCGGCTTTAATGGGCGCCATATAACTCTTTTGTTGCGGCGCCCCTAAGCCCAAATCATCATCATCATCATCATCATCATGAGTCCCTAACCACTTACCACACACCAAATTTGAACACAATCAGCCCAGCCGTTGCGGAGTTTAGCGACAAAACACCTTTCAACACCCCTCACGCGCAGTGGTAGTCACCCACACAAGTCGGCACTGGTAAATCAAAGGTAGGTTGAATAGGGCTACTCAGCAAAAAAGCCCGCTTGTCAATCGTACGTGCGGTTGCGAAGGTGTGAGCTCAAAAGCGTCGCCACGGGTTGGGTCGGGTCGGGCCGCCCATAACCAGTAAAGCGCCGTAGTTGGCGATGAACGAGCGAGCGCAAGGGAAATGTATGGTGAATTTCAACTCAATCGGGCAAGTGGTTTCTGAGATACAAAAAGAGTGCACACGTGCAGAGACTTGTGGAACAGAGACCCCTGACTTGTGGAAAGGCAGCGACTGAGAGATCACTAACCACACACCAAATTGGAACACAATCGGTTGAGCCGTTCCAGAGATATAGAATAGAGGTGTGCACATGCGCACGTGCAGAGGCGCTCTACCATTGACTGGTGGAAAAGCGGCAGCTGAGGGGTCCCCAATCACTCACTAAATTAGAACACAATCGGTTGAGCCGTTCCTGAGATATAGAATAGCGGTGTGCACGTGCAGAGGCACCCCACCCCTGACTAGTGGAAAAGCGGCGGCTGAGGGGCTGAGGGCAAAAACCACGCACGAAATTCGAACACAATCAGCCCTGCCGTTGCTGATTTTTTGCGACAAAACATCTTTCAACACCCCTCACGCGGCACGCGCCACGCGCACTGGTAGACACTAGTGGTGCCAATCGGTGCAAACATTTTCGGAAATCCGAATTTGTCCGATGATCGGTTCGGTTTTGGACGGAAAAAAGCATATTTCTTTTGATTTTTTTACATCTGATGGGGATGCCCGGGGATGGCTTGTCGTGAAAATCACTTGCCCAGTTACTTTTTATCAATCAAGATTCACCTGTATATCAATGGACATATGATGATTGTGGCTTTCGGATATCTTAACCCTATTACTGTCGGGGGGGGGGCCGAATCGGCCCCCCCCCCTTGAGGTTTTTCGCGTACGGGTCATTCATTAACTTAACTCAGAATCTTCAAACTTGCTGGCTTTTCCTAACATTCATTGCGCATCGAATGGTGTACTTTTTTTTTCCAAATTGACATCATTACGAGAGGGTCCAGGGACAGTTTTTAGGGGGGGCGAGTTTCGGCCGTTTTTGACAAAAATCTGTGCATGGTTTAACACTCATGGAGATTGTTGTGTTGAAGAGAGTGTTACAAAAACAGACGATCGTATAGAGAATTGATTGATCTTTCAGGATGGCTATCTCGAAAATTTCAAATTTCTGAAGTTTTGAAATCCAATTTTTTGGAAACTTTTTTTTTTCACAAAATGATGCAAGTTTTTTCATTTTCAAGACGTTTAAAAAAAACTGGATTGCATGTGAGAGAAAAACATGCCAAATAATATGTGTTGAAAGTTTCAGGGAATATCAAATATTTGATGCTGATGTCAGTCAAATGCTAACCTGCCAATATAAGTTATATGATGAAAAATGAAAAAACGAGGATTTTAATTGCAATTGCAATCAATCCAACTATTTCAGGTTATCATGTCATTCTTTAGGCCCTTCTTGATGAAAAGGATGATTTTTTAGTCAGTGACCTTTTTGAAAGGTCATTCAAACACCAAAACTTTGTATCAATAACTCGTGACAAAGAACATCATAGAGACTTCACAAATGTCTCAAAAATGTTTGTCTCGTCAATACGCGTCTTTGATAATGGCATTGACCGACTTACGTCACCTTGACTTACCTTGACCTTGACCCGGGGTCAAATTTCGATTGACAAAAATTTGGATTATGATTCGAAACCGAATGACAGAAGAGAAAACACGATGACCAAAATTAAGGCTGGTATATTACTTTAGATAACAAGTACATTAACAACAAACATTTGCTGGGAAAACAGGTTTTTTAACATTTGTTGAGCCTCACAGTCCAAACATTGACTGAGGTATTTCTGATGCCCTCGGCCTGAAAGACCAATTAAAAAAGCTTTACAGTGATTTTTTCGGATTCCTCCTAAACTGCCATAGTTTCGACGATAATGGCTAAGGTTCCTGAAAATATCATGTTTTGACAAAAATAATTTTTTTGATGACTCATTTGACCGTGAATGATAATGGACCCAAAGGTCACCAAATTTAAACCAAAATGAGTTCATGTCGACCTTAGCACACACCCAAGTTCATGTTTCTAGCTCTTTGGCAGCGGAGAGATCTGGAAGGGGCCGAATTGAGCCCCCCCCCCCGACAGATCGTTATACTTTCATTCCCTCCGAGGAACAGGGTGAAACCTGCGCCCCGCTGGGGGGGGCATATTCTGCCCCCCCCCCCCTCCCGGATTTTCCAATTACTTAACAACCATGGCAGATACCGACGTGAAACTTGCAGTACTTTATCCCACATCAAAATGACATCTTCTCAAATTTTTTTGATGGAAATTGATTGATTTAACTTTGAAGAAAATGACCTTTTTGATGAGTCATTGTCTTGCCATTTTGGTGGAAAAACGATAATGCAATGTTTGAAAATTCGTTTAAAAATGGAGTGTGAAGCAATTCCAAAAATAAAACACCAAAAAGGTGGGAAATTACATTGGCTTCAAAATGGCGTATTCTCAGATTTGCCAAAAATTTTGGTTTTGACCCACCAAAAATTCAAAAAAATTATTTTCAGAAAAAATTCTCACAAAACAAAAATTTTGTCAAAAATATTTAAAAAAACGCGGATATATGGTAAGAGAACCTAAGTATAAACAAAAACCCAACAAATTTCAAAGCAATGATCTGGAATTTTTGACTGATTATGATCCCCAAAGTGAAGTAACTCTGACTTTCATTTTTGCAAATAGCTTTTTTGATTTGTTTACCAGATAGAGACAAATAAAATCACAGCTGTTTTCTGAACAAAACTGACAAATAAAAAATGTATTTTTGTTAAAATTTTAATTTACAATTTACCTTCATATGACCTGAATTTGACTCAATATGACCTTTCAGCGGTGTCAGATTGATCCAAAAACGGTGTATATTATCGAATAACACGTGTAAAGGAAAAACCCATAAAAACATATTGTCGCAAGGACTTTCGTAAACCATTCCATCCAGTCCTTTGTGACCCGATAATTTGACCTTTGACCTTTGCTTTAAAATTTTCACTTTTTCTGAATGCAGGATGCTGTTCATGTTATAGCCTTTGAGAGCACTTCCGTGCTTCATATAGTTACAAATCTGGGAAGGACTTGGATAACAAATATGGGCGCCCAAAAACTAACATATCTTCCATTTTACCTCTTTACCTCGACCTTGACCGTGACATGTGGACCTTATTCGAAACTTCACGTATTGCTTTGGGTGGGCTATCAATGAGACCTTTCGATGCCGTATTGCGCGTCTCGCTACGGTTATTGGTCAGGAAGATAACGAGGGGCAGAATCTGCCCCCCCCCCCAGCNTGATTAATGAGAGGTGGTGTGCACTGTTGTGTTGATGAAATGTGTGAAAAGTATTTAGCAAATTCTGTTGCCACCTCGAGAGGTATTAAGTAAGATATGTTGTCTATGCGTAGGTGTGGTATTTTATATAAAGGTGGTCTTTTATTTGTAAATGATTTAATTAATGTCCAAATTTTTGACAGAAAAGCAAATCGGTTAAATTGGGATGAAAATTCTTCCCAAGATTCCTTTTTAGGCGTTCAGTTGATGGTTTGTGTTGCCAGAAAGCGGGCCCTCCGGACTTGGTATTCGTGGAATTCACAGATGCATCTCTGGAATTGACGTAACGCGCGTTTCCGGAGGGCCACTGCTTTCTGACAATCTGTGTTCCACCACGGGCGGAGCGCCGCCCCGGGCGGTGTTGTGTATGAGGAATGTGTTGGTGACGTCCGCCGCTCTCTGTGCCCTGCGCCTGGCCACCTCCAAGGTGTGGGCCCCACAGAGCACAGCCGTGTCATCAGCGTATAAGAACGCCGTCGTGCCCGGACCGGCCTGGAGCTCAGCGGAGAGCGGCGCCGCCCATAACAAAAACAGGGTCGGCGCCAGGACACTACCCTGCGGTAGGCCCGCTCGGTAGATCCGCTCACCGCTCTTGGTGCCGTTGAGCTCCACGACAGCCCTTCTGTCGCGCAGGAACTGCCAGATCCACGTGACGAAATGCAGCGGGATGCCCAACTCCAGAAGCCGCAATCTGAGGAGGCGATGGTCGACCGTGTCATACGCCCGCGCGAAATCGAACGCGATCAGAGCGTACTTATGGGCGGCCAAGCCCTCCGGGGGATCCGCGCACCGGGTCTTCGGTAGGTTCCAGCCGTCCTGGACAGTCTGGACGAGACGGCCGATGCTGTCCTCAACCGACCGTCCCTCGCGGAAGCCTACCTGCTCCGGCGGGATCAACCCCTTCTCGGAGGCGATGTGCGTCCATCTGGCCAACACCATGCGCTCCATCAGCTTGGCGACGTGGCTGGTGAGGGCAATGGGGCGGTAGCTGGCCACCTTCTTCTTGTCCTTCCCCGCCTTGGGAATCGGGACAATCACAGCTTGCCTCCACTTCTTGGGGACCTCCCCGTCCGCCAGGAGGCGTTAAAGGTGCGGAGGAGGGCCGCGCGGGCCCGGGGGCCCAGGTGTCTGAGGTGTTCAGAGCACACACCGTCCGGGCCCGCGCTTTCCGAGCCACAGCGTTGGAGCTGTCGGTCAAACTCGTGCCCGTTGAAGGGGGCACAACAACCTTGGCGCCTCTTAACGCCGCAGTCGCGGCAACCGGTGATGGGCGGGTCGCCAGCTTGCGCTTGCTGTCCGGTCCAAACCCTCGGCACGCGGACCTGCCGGGCGACGCGCGCGTATGTCAGGTTGAAGGCGTCGGCCTTTTCACGGTCAGAGACGAGGAGCCGACCATCCTCCGTGACCATAGCCCCTCCGGCCCTGTGGTCATCCGCTCCCTCCCACCTCTTCAGGATCTTGGTGGTCCTGCCCAGGCTCGACGGCTTGTTCAGGTCTTCCTCCACGAATTTGCGGAATTGCGCCTGGGAGGTGCTCCGCTCAAGTTCCGCCGCTCGTTGCCTAGCAGCCACCCAGCGCTCTTTGCTGCCGGGGGCGCCTGCACGCAGCTGGCGGCGCGCCTCCCTGCGCTCCCTCACTGCCTCTTGTAGGGTCGGATCCAGCGCCCACGGCTTGGCGTCCTTTCTCGCGCCGCAGGGGACATGAGCGGTGCTGACTCCCCGAATGACGTCGGTGAGGTGGGTGGCCAGCTCTTGCGGGGACGACCGCGGCGGCTCCGCCTCCGGATAAAGGCAGCCTCGCAGGTGTCCTCGAAGGCCAGCCAATCAGCCTTGGCGAAGGACCATCTAGGCCTTCCTCACCAACTGAGCGCGGTGCTCCGATCCACGGATGTTGATGATCATTGGCAGATGATCACTGCCTAGGTCTTGGCCAATGCCCCACGTCACCCTAGGGCGCGAGGGCGGTGCTGCAGAAGGCGATGGTCCGGGGCGGAGTGACCGCCGGAGCGGTAGCTGGTGTGGGTCGGTTCACCGCTGTTGAGTGGGCTCCAGTCGGCCCGATCCAGCCATCCCGCCAACCGCAGCCCGACCTCATCCGCCGCATCACACCCCGCGTCCCAGAGTGGGTGGTGAGCGTTCAGGTCACCGACGATGATGGTTTGCGCGTCGTTCGGGAGTGAGTCTGGGTCGAAGTAGTCGCGACGCTCTTCAGCCTCGCCTGGTCGGATGGGAGGCCGGTAGATGTTTAGGATGTCCAGGTGGGTCTTCCCGAGAATGCGGACTCCACAAACCTCAGTGGAGTCGTCAGCGGGGGCCAGCCAGCGCTCTGTCAAGGGGACGAATTGGGAGGTCCCGCTCTCAAGGTAGAGAGGCGACGTCGCCCCCCTTTACCGCGCTCCCGCGGCAGGGCCGGCAGCTGGCGCGCCGCCGCTGCCGGCCCTGCCGCGGGAGCGCCTGGTGAACCACTGGAGGCTGATAGTCTGCTATGCGGATCGGCGACTTGGTGAACTGACATTCCTGTATAGCCAGGATATCCGCGTTTTCCGAGTGGAGCCAGTCTGGAGTTTCCGGTAACTTGGTACGGAGCCCCTCAGCATTCCAAAACAGAAGATCTGCAGGTGGCTACGCTGAGCACGGTTGCGGTGGTAACGTCCGTTCTTGATCGCCTCCAAATTTGCGCGGGCCTCAAGGCCTTCCGGTCTGAGCCAATAGAGATCATATATAATAGAGAGCGCCCTGCACATAAATCTGCGGGATTCCATGGTCTTTTTTAAGCAATAAGTTTCTCCCTACAGATCTCCTATAAAAATAGCGTGCGCCGATGCCAATTACATCTTTTATCTACGAATAAATATTTTATTAATTTTTGTCTACAATAATAAATATTGCCTAACAAACTGTCTTCAAACCAATAAAACAGTGGCTGAGTTCAGCAACGGGTATGAGAGTGTTAACAAATGTGCTTAAGAAACCACCAAAAGGCCACGAATCAGTGCTTCAACATAGGCAGGGCTCTTCTATTATATATGATCTCTATGGTCTGCGCCCCCACCCCCGGCGCGAGGGGGAGGGGGCGCGCCAGGCACGCTACTCATTTAGCGGGCCGGGCTGCGAGGCACGGGCCCGGTCCGCAGGGGGCATCCGCAGCCCCTGGAGCGAGTGATGACTGGAAGATGGTGATCGATGGTGCAGAGCGACAGCGCGGGGGCGGCCAAAAACCTCGGGGGGAGGGGAGCGGTCAACCACCCCCCGTCGTGCGCGGGTTAAGTTAAAAAAATGAATCTAATCGAAATATAAATTGTGAACGCCTCTATAAGAGCCGTTCACGGCGGCCTGGCTGTGACGTTCCTGGTAGGCAAAACATGGGCGCATTCAGCAGCACGTGCGTTCTCAACTCTTGCGTTCGGAAACTTTTTGCCACAAAAACAGAGCGAATTCTTCGGCGAGCGGAATAGTTGTGGTGCGAACGCAAAACCAGTGGATTCGGGTGATGCCAATGGATTAGTCGTGACATCAACGGATTCCTCGTGTTGCCAAACGCGCCCCTGTTTTGCCTACCAGCATGATCTCCGGGAGCTTGTGACGTCACGCAATACGCCTCTATACCTTACTACATTCAACTATACCAGACCAAGTTGTATTCAGTTCAGTAGCCCTCGTAAGTCATAAACGTGACTAACCTGGTCAGGTGCGTCGGATTGGGACGAGGTGTGGATGTGTCGACTGGGACCAGGTTTGAGGTTGGCTTCTATCCCGGCAGGATGGGATTCAGGTTGGGCAGAGCTGAAGACGTAGAATTAAAAGGTCAAAAGGAAGCAACATAGATATACAACCAGCCTCTGGTTCTACCTCCAGCAAATTCACCGCTTTAAGGTTCTGGACATAAATGTCATCGTTTTGTGTCACGGACACAAAACTTGCATCCATGCCCATCACATATCAAAACGATTGCATATAATTGTTAGACAAAAACTTGAATATGCATCAATCATCTGGGATCCTTACACAAAAAAAACATTGATAAATTAGAGAGGGTACAAAGGCGTGCAGCTCCAGTATGCAAGGATGACTTTAGGAGGACCAGCAGTGTAACAGAAATGTTAAAGTCCTTAAACTGGCCATCTCCTAAAAATAGAAGAAATAAGTCTAAACTGCAAGTGGTCTACAAAATCAAAGACAATATCGTTGACATAACAATACCTCCACAGTCCACACACACAACCAGCCATAAGCCATCCACTTCGCTTCATTGAACCATATAGCTCAATCCAGACATACCAACATTCATACTTTCCTAGAACAATAGGGCTATGTAACAGTCTAACTGAAAAGTGTAAACAAGCAGGGACAATTTCATCTTGCATAGGATAAGCCCTCGGCTACTACCCACCAGGTCCTACTAATACTTTATATTTTCATCTTCATTGATCTGACCACGTGATCTGTACAAAATTGGAGTATGAGTATGTGATTGGAATATGTGATTGAAGTATGTGATTTCAAGTATGAGATTGGAGTATTGTAGTACACAATTGGAGGATGAGATACGTATGTGATGTGAAGTGTTTGCGACTTTGTTTGTGATGATGTGCGATTATACTCATCTTGAGGTAATGCACAAATTTATCTGATAATCTGAGAATCCGAGACAAATTATGTATAACGCTTTTCCAATGGAACGACATTCATTTGGTATGCGAAACCCACCTTCTATCTGAAGTTTCCGACTCGTCGGAATCTCCGTCACTGTAAAAGACAGGAAAGACAGGAAGCATTTTAAGTGTGACAATGTTCGGAGTTCTCATCAATGACATTTGCGACTCTCTTCCACCAACAGTCCAGCGCTCGCTTTTTGTCGATGATTTTGCCATTTGGGTATCCACGAATCCACGTCTCGTGTCGGCTCAGAGGCAAGCTCCAGAGTATTGCATCGACGTCTTACGAAGTGGTAGTGCTTTTAAACGGTTTCAAGTTTTCGACGGGAAATCTGTGTGCCTGCACTCTGCCGCCGTACACGATATTGTCCAGACATCGTTCTATACGCCTTACGGGCAACGCATTCCCGTAGAGGACAAGGGCGAAGTTTTCTTTGGGGTTCCTTTGACAAACGCCTGTCATATGGTCGCCCATCCTAATGCATCCAAAGGACAAATGCACAAAGCGCATGAAATCCTCAAGTGTAATTTCTCGCATGTCTTACGGTGCTGACAAACAACGCTCTTGCGACTTTACCATGCTATTAGTGCAGATCTGTGTTAGACTACGCGTCCATTGTGCTACGATGAGAGCGCTGGCAGCACGAAGCAATCCCGTCGAACAGCGTACACCACTGCGTGTGTACGAATAGCCACTGGTGCTTTCGCGGACGCTCAGCAGAGCCAAGCCTTCTTGTGGATGCGGAGAAGCCACACTAGATCCTGAGACGTGAACGCCTCGCCCCTCATGTACATGTGTAAAGTAAAGCAGGACCCGGATCCATCCCACGTATGACCTGGATCTTCGATCAGTCACTCGTACCAGTTATCTCCACACTTCGGTCAGAGCTCTCCCGTGCGGTTATGCTCTCGCGCCCACACCTGGATACAGACACTGGCATTAACCTTGAAAGTCTGGCCACACGAACCGTGCCATTGTATAGAGCCCTGCGATGACAGTGCTTGCTGCGACACCAGCCTCTTGCAATACCCAAGTCGACCACTCTTACCAGAGAAGGCTGAAGCAGTTATACCTGGAGAGACTCCGAGTCAACGCTGAGTTCCAACGTTTTTCAGCGGAGGATCGAAAGGGCGCTGATGGTAATGGCTGCGCGTTTCGTCAGCGAAACGATTCGTTAGCACGTTTCTAAACTACCAAGACACGGTTCAGTTTTCACCTCCAAACTGTATGCCATCTATCAGTTTAAAAGCAACATTCCGCCCGTCATGGTCCACAATCATTGTCTTATGCACCGATTCAGCTAGCTCAGTGATGGCTCTCCGAGCCACATTGATTTCCTCCGTCGCTAGTTTTACAGATTTTTAGAAACTCGTGGACCAATCGACCCACTCGGAATGGTGGAGAAGTTGAATTTTGTGGTGCCTAGTCCACGTGGGCGTTGAGGGCAAAACGAGAGAGCCGACGAAGCTGCCAAAAGCTGCTTCGCGCTCTCAACGTGTTCGTTCACTTCAGATGGACGCTGACGACCTGAAAGAGGCTATAGGTCGCTCATACTCGCCGAATGGCAACTTAGGTGGTAAAACGAGCACAGACCGCCGGTCTTAGACGCCCTTCGCTCGAAATATGGCAGGTGGGAGTGAGCAGCAGGCGTAATATATTGAGGAAGTGGCCCTTACCGAAAGGCTCCGCATCGGTACTGCCAACACCACCCACAGTCACCACCCTGGCCGGCTCCTGATCTGACTGTGGTGCAAGCCTAACTGGCAACGCACCACTGAGCGTGAAGCATGTTTTAATGTCTAGTGACATCTGCCAACAGCTTGAAGGGTTATAATCATCGTTTCTTCCCAATGCATCGCTCGTCGACGTTCTGGGGGACAATGCAAGCGGTCGGCATCCGAGAAAGTTCTTTCTTACCTGCAGAAGATCCGTTTTAACATCGTGTACGACCCCCTCGTTTAACTGCACTGATTTAGCGTAGACGGTAAGGGCGCTTGATAGCCTTAATGAGCTTTAGCGCCCCCCAAAAAAAACAATAACATACAAAAGACAGGAAATATCCTCAATGGTCGATGAATCATCGCCGTCTTCAGTTTAGATGGAGCATTTCCATTGAAAAGCAACCTGAGACGTTTTCCCGGGGGAGATCTGATGCTTGGGGTAAATTGGAAACATAGCGTGGTGCACTAAAATCTTGACGGTATATTTCCCTACAAATTTCAAAATATCTCAAATATAACCGTTTGGGTAATGGTGGGGTCCGGTGGAAAGGGAAAAATCAAATCAATTTTTGTATACGATCATCCACTTGACAGCAGTGGTCTCAAATAGGATCGAGTGGATAATCAGTAAAGATGTCTTAACTGGACGCACAGTTTAAAAATAAATACCTTTCTCAAAAGCGTCGCAACTCGCATCACAATAAGCCTAGCCGCTCATGTACAAATTCGTTAACACTTGTAGAAAATATCTTGCTTTGTGCTCACTCGTAACCAAGTCTATATTTTATTGGAACGTGGACCCCTTCCATGAATACTCGCACTTCACTTGGAGCATGCCATGAAACGTCCGTCTGCGGATTGGCCACACGTACGGAACACACGGTTACCTGCTGCGTGGTGAGGACAGGCCAACCTGCTCTCGCTGCAATGAGCCTCTCACTGTTGCGCATGTGTGCTGCTGCACATGCTCCTCAAGTACGTCAGCAAGCGAACGTCATTTAGGACACATCCGCATCTACTGTGAATCGCTTCAGCAATCTCCTTGCTGACGAATTCACAGCTGGATCCAGAATGGCGTAATGTTTACTTTCATAAGAGAAATTCGACCTCTAGGTGATATTCTCGTCTCGATGAATAGTTAACTTGTATGTTATGGGCGCAAAGTGACCTTTGTTGTCGACGCGCCCAAAAAAACAATAAACAAACGAAACGTCCGTGACGTCCGAGTCCGAGACATCCGGGGCGCTGCTGGTATCCGACACATGATCAGGAAATGATAGCTGCCGCCTGAAAAAGAAATGCATCTCGCTCAGACATGTTGTTTGCTCGTATATAAGGGTTAATTCGACGACATCGAGATTTATTTGCGTCCATGGTAGATCATCATCTAGTTACTGAGGAAGGAACTGAACAGCTATGTGGATGTCACGAATAAATGAGGAGAGAACGTCTGCAAATCCTGCAACTGTGAGTCTTATCAGAACGGGCATATTGTAGGTCTGTCATCACCAAGAAACAAATAACTGTAGGATACACTGAAATCCTCGAAAACATGCATCTAATAATTCATAAAATCAGAAGAGGTTCAGCAAATTGTTGTAACGAATCTATGGCAACCTAAATTACGATAAGCTATCCCCCAAGATCATAACCAGCCTGCAATACCTGGAGCTTGCAGGCGACCTGCCGTCTACCCTCGGATAAACGACAACAGTCGGTTTCCGGTGGGTTTCGAGGTCCAGACCACCGATATCATTCAGGGGCCATGACGAGTCGAGTGGCAGCACGAACCGGGGCAACTACATCGAGTTTTTGGAGGCCCTCCGCACCTACGATGAGACCCTACGCAATCACTTGGCAAACGAACAGAGCCAGTTCAAAGGTCTGTCGAAAGACATTCAGAACGATCTGATCGAGTGTGTAGACTGTACATGCTGTTCTAGTTGACGCCATAGACGCAGAGTTAGACGCAGCGTCGTTTTTTGCTGTCGGCGCCGACGAGACCACCGACATATCGACTGACCAGCTGTCGATGACTGTAAGGTAAGTTGGACAGTGAAGGGGAAATCCACGGACAAGGTTCCAGGATTTATGGAAACTGCCGGGCAGATGAGATGCCCCGAAAGGTCGCCGAACGTAAAAAACATGTGCCAAACAAATATGCCGGGGTCGCAGGACCAAGCTTGTGAGCCGAGTCCTTACGACGGGCTAGTGTGATGAGCGGTCGCGAAATGCTGTCAGGGCGCAGGTTCAGGATGAGTATTCAGTATGCCGCGTGTTGCCCGACTTGGTTACGCGCACCAGCTGAGACCTTGGTTCTCATTGGAATGGGGCCAGTGTCGACCAGAGGTGCGGCGATTTTTGCTGTGGAGTCCGTGCCTTTCACACGCTTTTTTTTTCACAGGAGTCCCGTAAACGCCACCGCCTCTGCTTAGCGTCGGCGGCAGTCGACTCTAGCATGTGTGCAGGCTCTGAAACGAGGTGGCAATATCGTGAGCGAGCGGTCCACGCCATCTTAAAGAACATCGGAGGCCATCGTGAAATGCCTGAACAATCATCACGACTGCGGGACGAGTGGACCCGCGATGACGGGTCGGTAGAAGCGGCACGAGGCCTCCTCGGGTATCTGAAGGACAAAAGGTTCCTTTTCCTCCTTTCACAGTGTATGATGATGTGTTCGCGCGAACGGGCGTCCTGTATAAAAAAACTGCAGAGTAGGCACCTGGACGCTCGCTCGGCGGTCACATCGGCACAGGATGTGATCAGCGCCAGGTGGCTGAGATTGCGCTGCCAGACCAGCTTTGCTAGCAAGCTGGAGAGTGCGGGGAGAGCTGGGCCTGGGGTCAGGTGACTCGAGTCGTGTTGGTCGGACGTCTGGCCGGCAGTCAGTTCGTAAGGAGTTCTCTGACTCGGTCCTTGGTGGGACAAGTCTCGTACGAGCCAGACGCTAGTGGGGAGGGCGAGCTTAGGCGTCTGTACCTTTCAGATACTGGATCAGGTGTCCGGGTCTCTGGACGGCGCGTTTTAAAGGGAATGTTTCACATTAACATAAGATTTGAGTTGGAGATGGCAAAGTTGTTGGAATTCCAATTGCAATGTAGTGATTCGTAATAAGTAAAAACTCAAGAGGTCTAATCGAAAGAAAATTGAGTTTGGTTTTGACATCTGCAAAATAAGGCCATAGTGTATTAGGGTAGCCTCTTAAAGGGAAATATAGGCACCTTGGAAAAGTATGTAGAATGATGGATGAAGAATGCCCCGATTACGTCTGGCATTCCATTTTGCGAAAAAAGTCAGAATTTGTTGTAATTTGAAAATAGTAATATGTTTACATGTGACGGCCAACACCAATCTTGCGTCACCAAAAGCGAGTTGTGTCGTACAAGGAGGCCATCGAACGGCACTTTGCGCTCCGCCCAAGTGACCAGCTGCTGTCCGCACCGCACGATGGGTGGCAGACCGGTAAGGCGTGAAACGGCGACTGGCTGGGTCGACCGGCGCTCGCTCGCGCCGGGTAGGGACGTGGGGGCACGCTACGGTGAACCACTAGTGTGCCGAGCGCCTGACCGACTCGTCGTGGCGGTCGGGGCGGACGCAGGTAACTGAAATACTGGGTGGACGGTTTCCAAAAAGCGAAGTGCGGTGGCAAATCACAGTGGAGTAACTATCTGATGACGTAATGCGAAAACGTCACGGGATTTGTGACGTTGAAATATGACCACATATGACCACGGTTTTTGGTTGAAAACTCAGCAACTATGTCGCTTTGGAGGGAAAAAAATTTCGGATTTTGGGTTTCTCAGCCACCCGACAATCTGGCTATCCAGTAAAAACTAAATGTAAAAGGTGCTATATTTCCTTTAAAGCCGATGTTCGTCATCCCTTTTATCAAAATGTTGATGAAAGTAGACTTGTTTTACATTGGCTATACATAGCCATACATAAGTCATACATATTGCAGCGTGAATGTTTGTCTATTTCAAAAATTCGCACCTTCATATGACGTCATCAGCCCAAATACTAAAACTTAGTTTTTCATGAAATTGAACACTGTTTGTGAGAAAATATGTCAGAATCGTGTTCGGCAGCAATTACTTCATATTTTGCACCACAAGCGGCATACATTGGAAACTTTCAGAGAAGTGAACATTCCTTTAAGGATCAGGAATCCTCGAAGTAAGCGGAACTAGTGGAACCCTGCCCGCTTTCCAGCAGCTGGCGTGGCAGATGAAAGCGTCAGCAGGCATGCTTACAGACGGCCACGAAGTACTATCCAGGTCTGTTTGATGAAGGGCAGCGCTCTGGAATGAGCGCTGCGGCTATTTGGGGGGTTCAAAGACATGCGACTGGACCGCAGAGCTGCTGAAAGTACATGGCTGAATGCAGGGCCTGACGGATTGCCCTTTCCGCAGGTTTCTGTCGCCTTTTGAAACTCGTGCTTACTATAAGCTAAACGGTAGCTGAGGGAGCGCTTGTTTTTTTCCACGCTGCGTAGGATTAAATCAACTTACGCTCTACCATGTGTCAGGATCGGCTGAGCTCCCTGACACGGATCAACATTGAAACAAAGCTGGTCATGGGGCTGTCCAAGGTCAGGTCGTCTGAGCGACCTGGTCATAGGCAAGTTTGCGGCGATGAAAGGTCGTAAGATTGACTTGCTTTACCGATAGGCAAGATAGGACTACGCAGCGGGAACAGTCGGCACGTACTAGTACACACATATGTGCATTCTCCTGGCCATTCGGCTCCGCCAATGATTGTACTGCGCTTTTATGAATTCGTGTAACATCCGTTGATCCGTTCTTGTATCTGCCTTTGACCAAAAAACCAGTGCTTCAGCGCGCGACGGGCACTTGTGAATATTTAGTCTTCTGTGTCTGAATCATATAGCTAGTCTTGAGAACCTTGAGAATATATTGTTTATACTGTAATACATATATGTGCTTCATAAAGACTTCATTGCTTTTTAACACCTCATTTGACTTGGTATTTTCCGGACACTGTAAAAATGTATAAGCGCTTAGGAGGTCATACAAGTGTCACCGTATGTCCGCACGATAGTTTGGTTTTGCTTACCAGCTGTCCTATTTATTCCTGTTGTATGTTATCACTAATTCATTGTTAACATAAGCTGACGTGTAACAGTATTCCACGCCACAGTCTTGATGCAGTGAAATAGAACATTTAGCGATATTTGCATAGTCAGGAAGTTTCAAAGAAAGCGAAATATACTTTGAATTTATTAACTGCAATTAATCCTTGTAATATGCTATAGTGGCGGACGGCTGACGACCCCCTACCCCCTCCGGTTAACAACCTCTCGGTGACGGCTTGACGCCCCTACCCCTCCCGGTTAACAACCTCTCGGTGACGGCTTGCTTACCCCCCCCCGGCAACAACTCTGCTCACCTAAATACAGGAGCTGTTAACGAGCTCGTCACTTCTTCGCAACAACTCTGGGTTTGAAAATAAATCTTGAAAATAAAAACGTGCATGTAAGTCGTGGGACATCAGTGATCAGTATGAACACAGAACATAACATACCAATTTGTGATGAGCTAACAGTTTTGGGAATAAAAACAGACCGACACGGTACAAATGTAACAGAACGTAATATGCTACTCAAAATGCCTGCATTACACAATTAATTAGAACAATGGAAAAACGTAACAAAAAACGTAAGCTTTTAATCACGGTATACGAGGTGCCATGGGCTTTTTATGCACAACTTTTTACAGGATCGGTTTTTTCATGTGCGTGTAGGGAATCAGTTTTCTGGACGTTTCCTACAAGAAAACGGCGTACCACAAGGTGGTGTTTTAAGCGTTGCGCTGTTCGCTTTATGGTTAAATGCATTGGCGATTTCCTCCCGCAGTCTGTTGGTCGTTCTCTCTTTGTAGATGATTTCGCTATCTGGTGTACCTCGCTTTCAACACCTGCAATGGAGCGACAGTTGCAAATGGCGGTCTCCCGCCTAGAGAGATGGGCGACGAGTAACGGTTTTCGCTTCTCATCATCGAAGACAAAGGCGATGCACCTCTGTCGCCGCAGAGGGCATTGTCCCGGTGTACCCCTGCGACTGTACGGAGTTGATATTCCTCTGGACCGATCCGTCCGCTTTCTTGGTGTCACGATTGATAGTCGTCTGACATACAGGAGCACTCTAAGCTACTAAGGAGAAGTGGTTATAAGGCTCTGAATGTCTTAAAGTGTGTGTCGCGGACTACCTACGGATTCAGACAGATCGACGCTTTACTTTTGTACCGATCTCTCATACGATCCAAGCTGGATTATGCCTCCATAGTCTATGACGGCGCGTGTTCCACAAACAAGCGCCAATTGGACACTGTTCACCATACCGCGTTGCGGATTGTGACGGGGGCTTTCCGAACATCTCCTATCCACAGCATTCTGGCTGAAGTGCATGAACCTCCGTTACGCCACAGGCGCAGCCTGCTCGGTATGCGCTATGCCTGCAAGCTGCGACAGATGCCCACTCACCCGACCTACCAGCATGTGTTTTCTCAGCGTGTGTTGGCAGTGTTCCGGGACAGCAGGACGTTACGCACCACTCCGTTCTGTTTGAGGTCACGTGAACTGTTCCTTGATGCGGATATTAGTTTGCGTGGAATCGCCAGGACTACACCGCTGCGGGTTCCACCATGGGAGCTGGTTACACCCACCATTAATACGTCGCTTGCGGTGTATACGAAGAGTAATACTTCGCCGAGCGACGCTCCGCAGCCGGCAATTAGAGGTTATAGGCTCGTATGATAGTTATAGCTCACACTTACCCTGCGGGTCCAAAGCTGATGCCGGAGTCGGCTGCGCATTTCCGTTATAGCCTAACTACGCGTTTTTCTCCTTGCCTCTTCACAACCACAGTGTACTCCGATCGGAGCTAGTCGCGATACACAAGGCGTTGAGTTTTATTGAGGTCTGCGAGGGTAATCACTAATGTGATTTTTTTTAGCGAACTCGCTTAGTAGCATTTTTGCGCTGAGTGCTTTTCATCCTCTCAATCCTTTATACAGGATATTTTAGTTCTCCTGCACTCTCTTAGATCGTGCGGGGAGTCGATCCGTCTTTGATGGATTTCCGCAACCGTGGGCATAGCAGGAAACGAGAAGGCAGATCAGGTGCCAAAAGGGCACCAGCAGCGTGCACCCGTTTTCGCTCCGTTACCTGACTACAACCTTTTTTCCTGCATGTAAAGAGTACATGTGCAGACAAGTGGCAGTGGTGAAATGCGAGGACGAGGTGGCCTCCAAGCCTGAAGGACTTGGAAGTCGCGGATTGCCCCGTGGCATTCCGTCTCTCGCAGTCAAGAAGTGGAAGAAGTTTTCCCCCATGTCGACTCCGTATCGGCACGTTATGCACCCACAAATAACCTGCTTGTGGTGAGGATCGCCCTCGTTACCCTAATGTGGGGTAAGTTGAACAGTTCGTCAGTGCTTGTGTCCCTGCGTCATCTTTCCAATGAAACGGACTAGGTTCTTTGGTTCCAGCGTTCTTAAGTTTGCAGGATGTCCTCAGCGGACGAATTCGTGTCTTATTTTGGAGGTTTTTCAATTTTCTTGCCTCACGTTCGTTTTCTGTGATCTTCTCCGTTTCTTAGTTGTCGTGTTTTATGTGTCTTATTGTGTTTGTAGTTTGTACGTTCCGTTTTCGCTGTTTTCCGTCACCTACTCACTGGGTGTGTAGCCCTACTTACCCCTCTGTTGGGTTCAGTAGTAGTTTTCGTTTAGTGTTTTCCTTTTAACCTGATGTTATGGGCGCCACATAACTTTACAGTTGAGGCGCCCTGAAACCCAAATCATCATCATCATCATAGCTGACATACTAGTAGTCATTTTCTGGCATATGTGTAACACGTTTTGCATAATTTCTTTGGTTGGGTCAGGTAAGTCAGTTTTAATGGGAATGTTTCACCTTTCTGAAAGTTGTCAAATGTACGCCGCTTGTGGTGCAAAATATATATTATTTTCTTCCGAACACGATTATGACATTTGTTTCTCGCATGCGGTGCTTAATTTCTTAAAAAGTTAAATTTCAATATTTGTATTGATGACGTCATATCAACGTAGAGAACCACTCAAATTGATTTGTGGTATCTTTGAAGAGTAATTACAGCAATACTAATACGAAACTACATAAGAATGCAACACAAAACGTTATTGATGGAAGACAAGTAGCAGAACCATGCGATTAAAAAAAAATGCTCTTACCCAGTGGAAGCCTCCGATTCGGGGATAGGCGGCACATCATACTGCGTCTCTTCGCTGTCGAACACCACTTCGTCGGTTTCCGTGGCAACAACATCGTAGGCGATGCGGATCATTGCACCACGGGGAGGCAACGAGTCGTCGTCGAAGTTCAGGAATTCATTGACATCTTTATCTAAGTATGATCATGACATCGAAAAGTCTTCGTTTCGCAGGTCCGGAAACCTCTTTCTGCCATTTTCCCTGATATTGTCAACGGTCTCGCCAACAACTTTCTTCTTTAGAGCGTTGAAAATGCACACATACGCCATCTTCGCCTGCAATTAGAACAAGAGAATGGAAGATTGTTATTGCATAAGCGAGTTATATATCAGAACATCTATAGTATAGTTTTCAGAGTGAAAACTGCGCCCTGTGTAAATTAAGGTAATAGCAGCATGTATATACTAATGGTGTCGTTCTCTGGCCGAAAAGTGTCCAAAAGAAGTGTCCAAGAATTGTATAAGCCTAACTGACCGTTGATCAAATCGGTCACATTTTTTTCTGTTTTATTAAATCGGTCTAATTTTTTCGGTTATCAAAATTTCCGTTAGCACAGCACAAATGTGACCGATTTGGAAAACGGTCGAATATGCTTATAAATTCTTGGACACTTCTTGGACAATTTTCGGTCAGAAAACGACACCATTAGTATATACACACTGCCGGAACGAAAACAGGACACGTACGTATCTAAATGTGTAGTTACACGCTCATTGTTAACAAATTTTCTTGGTCTCCTCCGATCGCCCACTCCGATCACCAAATGGGGATATATGAGGAACCCTGCAGGCATCTATTCAAATACACGGGAAGTTTGCGCGCTCGATTTTTTCACGCATCCTCTGTCACCGTGCCATTGTGACCTCAGTTATATGTATTTGATGATGATTGGGGTTTTAGGGCGGACCGACAACAAAGGTCACATGCCGCCCATTATATATATTTGAATACACACACACATGGGCGTAGGAACCTATACTTTTGGGGTTGTAGCTACAACCCCAACTTCAAAAAGTGCAACCCAATGACAGAAATGCACCCAACTTTTAAAAAAAACACAAGTGAATCCATGCCTACATAAAGATCTGTTAAACTATAAAGAAGGCATTTCTCCTATTTCCTCTTTTCACAGTTGAAGTTCAATTGAAGTGTGGTTTATTTGGAGTTGGAGTATTTTCAATCTCTCCATTCCTGCGTGAGATCCGACCGACAGCACCATTAGTGGGTGTTGGGTGGAGCCGCGTTTTTTTAAATGTACATGTTGAGATAAGTAAAAGCCATGTTAATTAGGTAAGGTTAGTTTAAGGTTAGGTGTGGTTAGGTGTGTTAGGTAAGGTTGGGTTAGGTTGGTTGGTTAGTTAGGTTAGGTTTAGTTAGGTTAAAAAAAATGCCAGATTGCTGTTGCTTTTCAATGAATTTTTATTATTCTAACATAACATTTCAAAACATGCGGGTGAGCCCAGGGTCGGCTCATTTATTGACGGCTTTGCGGGCTTGCGGGAGTGCAAAGGAAATTATCACTGAGCAGTGTGGGACTGCGAGACGAGGTGGTTGCGTCACACAGTGTAGTGTTTTACGGGTTACATCGCATGTTGTCCCAGCTTATCCCTCCTTCCATCCCCCTTCACACTCACCCCCCGGCCCAGCCCCAGTCCAATTTTGCATCCCCCGTAACAAGTCCTGAAGCCCTCTCCCCACTCAGTTTTCTAGACGTCCCTGCGATAGCCTCCGTCTCTGCGGTTTTTGACGGTCGGGGTGTAGTCGCCCACCCGAACAGGCTTCTTTCGCCCACTATGTGTATTGTCCTGGCAATTACCATAGTGTGGCAGGGGGCGCCTGTCTTTTTATATTGGCAAGGCTTTTCTGCGACTAAGCGCGTCGACCCGTACCCCGGGATGAAGGGGTCCTGGAGGCCGAGCCACCTACCGCGCGGACCCCGCAGGGGCATCGGCTTCGGCCGGTGTAAGGGGAGTAGAGCCCCTCGGGTCCCAGCTTACCCTCCCTCCATCCCTCTTCACTCAC
The DNA here is from genome assembly GCA_014673585.1 of Semibalanus balanoides. Lineage (NCBI taxonomy): Eukaryota > Metazoa > Arthropoda > Thecostraca > Balanomorpha > Balanidae > Semibalanus > Semibalanus balanoides. Next base: position 38,207 of record VOPJ01014034.1, read on the forward strand.
CCCCGGCCCAAAGCCCAAGTCCAATTTTGCATCCCCCGTACCAAGTCCTGAACCCCCCTCCCACGTCAGTTTCTAGACGTTCCCCGCTAAAGCCTCCGTTTCTCTGCGGTTTGACGGTCCGGGTGGTAGTCGCCCGACCCGAACAGGCTTCTTTCGCCACGTATGTTGTATTGTCCTGGCATTAACCATAGTGTGCAGGGGGGCGGCTGGCTTTTTATATTGGCAAGGATTTTCTGCGACTAAGCGCGCGCCCGTACCCGGGATGAAGGTCCTGGCGGCTGAGCCACCTACGCGGGGTTATCGCGGTGGCGTGGCAACACTCCCTTTGGCCTGGATTTCCGGAAGGGCGGGGACACTCAGTGAGGCCCGCACTGAGAAGCTTTTCTGTGGCTGCTGCGGGGGCTTGGTTTGGCTGCTTGCTGCCGCGGGGGGGCGGGTGCGTGCACTCGTCCGGCGGCGGTTTGGATGCTTTACTGGCTGCTCGGTGGTGTCTCGCTAAGGCGTACAAGAGAGGAGGCGGCGCCCAAACGGAGGGGGTGGTGAGTCTCTCTCTCCCCTCTGGGAGGGCGTCGTCAAGCCCGTACAGCCCACTCCCCAGCCCTTGGCCTTATAGTGGCGCCGTTGCGGAGCGTCGGCTGGGAGTGGGCAGAGACCAATTGCTTATTATGGACACCTCCAACTCAACCCCCCAACCCACGGCTTCGGCCGCCCCTCCTCCATCGGCTTCGGCAGATGGACGAACTGTGCCGCCTGGTGGCGAAGACCGACCACCGACGGCCGACCCCTGCTCCTTTGTAGGAGAGTCCTCTCCTTGTCCTAGGATATTTGTCCTGTCCTCCGAGGAGAAGAGACTGACGTCTCTTTCGCCATTCCAGCGCAAAGAGGGCTGTGATAAGCTCGGAAAGGTAGTGAGATGTGACCGGCTGAGGGATGGTGGGCTAGAAGTGGAATTTGCAAGGGAGGAGGACGCGAGGAGGGCTATGAGGGCGGATGCCTTTACTTACTCTGTCCGCGACCATGGCATGAAGAGAGTCGTCAGTGTGGCCCTATCTGTTTCTCCGCACAGAACTAAAAACATTTAGACGAACGCACTGGATGACATAACGAGTGCTGTCAGCTAGCTGTTGAGATCTCTGCCTGCATACAAGATATGTCTACCCCAGGATCCTCTCGCTCGCTGCATCCAGTGCGAGATGATCGGTGCGCCAGAATTGAACGATGAGGCGAAGATGGGAAGTAAGACAACAAACAACATAGTCCTCACCTTCAACAGGATTGATCTCCCTTCGAAAGTTGCTGTCGGCTACTTGAGCGTTAAGGTGCGGCAGTACGTCCCAAGTCCTATGCGCTGTTTCAAATGCCAGAGATTCGGACACACGAGGACTAACTGCCGAGGCAAACCAGCCTGCTCCAAGTGTGTCTCAACAGAGCACACCGACGAGAACTGTGACACCGGCGCACTACGGTGTGTCAACTGCGGAGATGGGCAGAGACCTCACGCTTCCTTTGACAGGGCATGACCTACTATGAAAAGGAGAGGGAGATCAACGCGATCAAGGCCTCACAGAACCTTTCTTTCCGAGAAGCTCGTGAGGCATACAACTCTTACTCACCCAACTGTACTACGCTCAGAAAGCCAAAGCCACGTGAACTTGAGCAATCAGATACATCCCAAGGCAACGTACGCATCGAAGGCCAGTGCGCTGCTTTCATCCCTGGGCCGCATCGACCGAGATGACTGCGTTGGAGCTCATCGCCTCCTGAAGTCTCGACTGTCGTGGTTGTGACCCCACCTACGGTCTGGGTTGGTAGTCCAAAACACTTATTGGAGCAATGATGTCGACGCGCCGGCTACCTCACCGGTACCTGCCGCGCCACTGGTTTCAACCGCCCCCTGGCGGCGGCCGGATGAGGACTGAAGGGGATGGACCTTGTCAGAGGGAACCAACCGGTTTTCATCACGCCGCTGAGCCTGCGTACTCAGAGATCCTACTGAGTCGGCGAACGTGACTCTGCGTCCCGTGCGCAAAGGAGACCTGCGGTCATGCGCAGCATGCGCCGCAACCAGGAGGAGAAACGGCGCGCGAACGCCAGGCGTGCGCGCCTTGTCGAGAGAAGCCCGCGAGCCAAACAATCGCCGCAGCTGCCGGTTTCGTCCCTGGTCCTGGCTTGGGGTCGGTGCGTCGATCCCATCAGGCGGATCTGTGGTTCCTCGTCTGGGGTTCGGCTGGGCCAATCTCCCTCCTCTGTGCACTCTGCGGAGGAACGCCTCCGATGGGCCCCCCTCCACACCGCCGTCACAGCCATCCCATTCCTCTGTGCGCTCTGCGGAGGGTCCGCCTCCGATCGGCCCCCCCCCCTCCACCACCGCTGTCAAAAGTGGGCCTGCGTTCCGCACGCCACCTATGCCGACGGATCCTTCAGGCGGCTGACCGCGCCACCGGTCACCCGCCTTCAGGTCCCAGCGTTGGAGCCTCCCTCTGCCTCGTCCCGCCGAAGTAAGAGGAACTGGCGGGGCTGGCTCGCCTACTGATGGGGGAAGCCCACGCTCACGTTTTAAGACCCAGGCAAAACCCAGTGTTGGGCGTTCTAGCTCCGCGGACGGCAGGGTGCGTGGAGACTGGAGCCTCCACCCTCGAGTCGCCTTCGACGGTGCGGGCCCCGCCTCCGGTGCAGCTGAGTTCTTTTAATTTCAGTCGCCTCTAGTCACAGCATTTCGCTGTTTCAATTTAACCAATTTCTCTTGAACCATGTCAGTGTTTTTGTGAACTTTTACATTTCTTTTAATCGTTGTAATGTGTCGCGCTTTAAGCGCACTTTTAAAACATTCCCATGCAAAGCATTTTTACAAGTGGAACTGTAAGGCGTAAGGACAAGCGCCCAGGAGCTGCAGTTGCTTGTAAGCCGGCAACGGCCGCTTGCAGTATGTCTCCAGGAAACGAAACTTGCACCTGAGTCCTTCTTTGCCATGAGAGGATACTCAGTTTTTCGCAAGGATCTGTCGGCAGACACGGTTGCGCACGGTGGAGTCCTGCTCGCCGTCCACCACACCGTACCTGCGAGACAACTTAGTTTGCGTTGCACGCTACAAGTGGTTGCTGCTCGCCTTTCTTTTATTCACCGTGAGGTAACGGTATGCTCCATTTA
>VOPJ01014035.1:0-54523 GCA_014673585.1 Semibalanus balanoides
TTTCCACGACCTAAAATAAAACTTTTACGCCGCTTCGTGGCGTCACATCGGTCACAATCGTCATAACAAAGCCATCGTCATCGTTTTCGGTTCATATAACGGTGAATTGAATGAATGACTTGTTTAGCTTTATATTCTCTACAATGCGAACTGCCTGTGTTTCTGGGTTTTATCAGGCAAACCCGTAAAAATTTCGCGCCGCTTCGCGGCGCTAAGTAACAAATACTCATTTTCTTTTTTAACATCCAAAGTAGTCGAAAAACTAAAAAAAATGCAAGAAATCGTGTGGTTGCAAAATAAAGCGGATCAGATCCGGGAAGAAATTCGAAATTGGGGGTAGTAAGTCCACCCAAAATGGTTTGCCCCCCCCCCCCAAAAAAAAGTACGGCTGGATCCCGTCACTTGGCTACAGCAGCGATAATACTTAATGACACCCTGACGCGCCACGTGTCATTGTGCCATGCTGACCCCTTAACGTGAGAAAAAACATATCAACAATCATAATTTCATTGACATGGGGCTATCAGATGGCGAAAAACCGCTTTGTTCAATCGGATGCGGTTCAAAAGATAAAGCTCTCTGTACCCGCGTCGCGGTTTGGCCCGGCTCGGCTGGGCCCGGCCGGCGTCTCGGCCGCCTTACATGTGATAAAAATCCGATTCAATGGCTCGCTTCGCGCTCGCTTCGTAATTACCATATTCGCCTGTGCGGTATGCCAGTGCATAATGCGGAAAATGCCACACTCCACGCGCTAATGCTTTTTACGTTGCTCGACATGTGATAAATATAACTGACCGCCCAGCCCCAGTGCCGCATATAAAATTGACGTCCCGGGGCGGTATATATATATATATATATAATGACCTGTCTAGCCGGGGCGGCGGCTGGCTCCAATCAGAGCTCCCATCATCGGAGCGGCTCTCGACGAGGCCAGTACAAACACATACCGGCGACACGGACTGAGCCCAGTCTCGGATCAGTGATGCAGTCGCTGGGCCCGCTCAGTGATGCAGTCGCTGGGCCCGCTCGCCCGGCAGCGGCGACGGCTGCAGGGAGCAGGGCGCTGGTTGCTGGTTGCTGGTTGCTGGTTGCTGGTTGCTGGTTGCTGGTTGCTGGTTGCTGGGCTGGTTGCCTGGTTGCTGGCTTGCTGCGTTGCTGGTTGCTGGTTTTGCTGGGTGCTATGTCGTTGCTGGTGCTGGTGCTGGGTGTGGTTGCTGGGTGGGGGCGGCCTGGGTGCTGGATACTGGTTGCTGGGGTAATGGTTGCTGTCGGCTGGTTGCTGGTTTGCGGGTGCTGGTTTGCTGCGGTGCTGGTTTGCTGAGGTGCTGGTTGCTGGTTGCTGGTTGCTAGGGTGCTGGGTTGCTGGGTGCTGAGGTCTACTAATTCAACACGGCTTTTCTGGGTGCTGGTTGCTGGGTGCGGTTGCGGGTGCTGGGTGGTGCTGGGTGCTGGGATTGCTGGGTCTGGTTGCTGGGTGCTGGGTGCTGGGTGCTGGGTGCTGGTTGCTGGGTTACTGGTTGCTGGGTACTGGTTGCTTTGGTCGCTGGTTGCTGGGTGCTGGGTACTGTGCTGGGTACTGGGCTGGGTGCTGGGGTGCTGGGTGCTGGGTGCTGGGTGCTGGGTGCTGGATGCTGGATGCTGGATGCTGGGTGCTGGGTGCTGGGTGCTGGGTGCTGGGTGCTGGGTGCTAGGTGCTGGGTGCTGGGTGCTGGGTGCTGGGTGTAGGATGCAAGGTACAGGGTGTATTGTGCATTGTGTAGAGTGTAGGATGCAGGGTGTTGGGGGCTCCGTGTTCTATCACTCCGGCCTGACAGGCCAGAGGCTGTCGTTATCATTGGTCGTTATCATTGGCTGGTCGCTCAGCACACTGAACCGTTCATTGACAGAACGCGCTGCGATATTTGTTGAAGTGTTATTATGTCTGGGCCCCATCAGAGTCGGGACAGTTGAAGGGTCTGTCTTCAGCCTGATCCAGGAGGAGACGTGAGTTTTCAGATACACTCGCCATTCACAATAGTGACCTAGGCAGTGATGTCCTGTGGCCCGACGTTTTAGCGGTCACGCCAACAACAGCTGACTGCTACATAGGAATACAAAGCTTACTGTTCACATTTAGACAAGAAATCTGTCAGTACCACATTTTGCAATAAACCTTAGGTACTCCATTACGAAGAAACCTGCAATGTGTGCTGCGTCACGTAATAAGTTTGGCATTAAAGCGATAATAACTTTAAAACGATGCTTATAAACGCTCGGTTGAAACATAAATGGGTGGTCGCTCTTATCATTTAAAGGAAATGATAAATTGTGCAGTACTGTTCAGTGATAAGCACCTATACTGATAGTCACGCCTACGTCATCCCTTACCCACGATAATGTGTTCATTCATTCATTCGTTCGGTCGTTCATTCATTCATTCATTCATTCGTTCGGTCGCTCGTTCGCTCGGTCGCTTGGTCGCTCGTTCGCTCGGTCGCTCGGTCGCTCGGTCGCTCGGTCGCTCGTTCGCTCGGTCGCTCGGTCGCTCGGTCGCTCGGTCGCTCGGTCGCTCGGTCGCTCGGTCGCTCGGTCGCTCGGTCTCTCGGTCGCTCGGTCGCTCGGTCTCTCGGTCGCTCGGTCGCTCGGTCTCTCGGTTGCTCGGTCGATCGGTCGTTCGGTCGTTCAGACCTCGGTCGTTCGGTCGGTCCCTCGACCTTCGTTCGTTCGTTCCTTTGTTTTTCTTTGATCAAAATAGATATATTAGTTCATTGTTGTCAATTGGGTATTTTTGTCCCTGGCAAACACAATCACACTGTGCGATATAAACATGTCAGCTACGATGGTAGCGAAGAGCTACTTCGGTCCGAAACCTGTCATCATTATTGGGTGACTTTGTTTAGGCATTTATAAAACAGTTTACGTTCTGACAAGGCTTGCAGTGTTGGCGTCATGCGGTTAACGGTTATCGCTTCTGTCGTATGGCATTGATCCCCGTTGCTGATAGGTGCATGCTTATCGTAGTTAGTTGATCATAGCTAGGGAGAATAACGACAGGGCATAAGCAGCCTCAGTTTCCCCAGGCTGTCTGTGCCGACCTATGGAATAGAGCCGAGTCGCGGCGTTGCCACGCGATCGGATCTTACAAACCAAGTGCTAACTCTCAAACCAGGCTCGGACAATGAAGTATGCCCAAACTGGGGCAGCCACCGCGCGCTACAAGGGCAAAATGTATCATTATCCAATTCCAGGTGTAGCAGCATTGACAAAATGGGAGAATGCTTATATTTATCCGAACTTGTCAATTTCCCGGGGCTGCCAATCAACTCAACAATATTTTGTTCGCTTATTTTCTACCTTTCGCCCAAGCTAGAATCATATGTAAAAATGAAAAGTGAATTTAAACTAGAAAGAGGAACTTACCTGTAATTATTTATACTAAAATTATCCGTTAACGTATGCGGCTTTTAAATAATTGATGAGCCGTCGACTACAGCAGTTTTCCATTAATCAAATCCATATCCCATGCTTGAAAGGCGCGCTCACTTTCGTGCTAACTGAAGTGCAATAAATGTACCAACTGACGGAACGGCGTACTACCAACGACTCTTCTGTTGACTGATGATCTTTAGTTTGTAACGCATGTCATCGGGGAATCAGATGAAATGTCTCGGAATGTTAAACACATTGGTGAACAGTAGATATCGGGTTGATCAGCTGTTCCTCGTATATGACACGATGCTGGTAAATTCAGAAGGAATGTTAAATATTTCGACCTAAGTAAATTCTTACAAAAAAAGTGGAAAGTGAATAATTGTCAACATAGCATTCGCGTATCATCGAACAAAACGAATAGTCACCTTCTCAAAACGGAGTTAAACAAAAATATTATCAGGATTGTCATACGCTCCATGGCGGAGTCAGATGTCTACCGGGCTCTCTCGGATCGTTCGATCTTCCTACGGTGTCAGCTTCTGACGGCGACAGTCGGACTCCGAGTCTGCGTCAGGCAGCGACAGTCGGGCTCAGAGTCGGCGTCCGACAGCGACAGTCGCACTCCGAGTCGACGCTGCTCGCTCATCAGGCTGTCATGCGCCGCTTGACGGACGACCGCTGCCCTGTTTGTGGCACGCAGCCGGCATGCGGAACCATAGCGCGCCTCGTCGACTCCCCATAGATGCAGGGCAACTCAAACAAACAGCGGCGCCGGTGGGGTGTCGGCCGGGTCGGCCGGCGGGCCCGGTCAGGCGGCAGGGGGCACCACCGCCGCCCGCCGCCGCCACCGCCGCCCGCCGCCGCCACCGCCGCCCGCCGCCGCCGCCACCGCCGCCGCCGCTGGAGCAGGGCAGTACCGGACTGGTGACGGCGGCGGCGGCAGGTCGGGGGCGGCAGTGGCGGCGCGTGGTACCGGTGGTGTCAGGTGACGACAGGTGCGGTGTCTGGTGACGCCAGGCTGAGGTCGGTGAAGCTCACCGTCACCGGACGTCAGTGACGCACCTCAGCCCCGTGCGAACGCAGGGCGGGCTGGTTCGGTACGGTGCGTGACCTGGTGACCACCAGTGTCAGGCGAGACAACAAGCAGGAGCGCATGTGAGACAGAGTGCTTCGGCGGAGCACATGTGGTGGTAACACTTGGTGTGCGAGCCGGCGGCAGTCGGCGGTGTGGCGCAGTCGTTTGGCCCACTCGCCGCGTGTGAACGTGTGAAGCAGAACTTCGCTAACCGTGTGGGCGCCACGCAGGTGATTACGATTCATTGGAGGCGCGGAGAGAGCCGGCCCGCCCACCATTTCTCGGTCGGCGGCGTGTTAACTCTGCGGAGCTCCAGCAGTCTTCGGAATGTCAGAATCGCCGCAGTAATCACAGCCGAAGGAGCGACCAGGGACGAACGGATCATGGCGGCGCTCTTCCGACCAAGCGACTTTGAGAGTGACTACATGAAGCGAAAGATTGACGAGGTGCTAGCGAAAGAGGCTCGGGCCAGGAATCGGAAGAGCATCTTCCAGAATGGCATCAAGCAGCGCAGTTATCCGGCCGTGGTGCGCGGGGTAAGTGTTGAGTGTGTGATCATGGTGTCACGTGACTGCTGACACGTGACAGCAGGCGCTGTCACGGTTATCTTCACATCGACCTCGCAAGGCAATATTTAGCTCGACGTTGAATGGGTCTGCGATATTTTATTGCGAGCAGCTCATCGCGCTTTAAGTGGTACAGGAAACTTCCCGTCACGCTGCATTCGATATTCAGCCTTGCCGTGTGCTGCTGTCCTGTGTTCCAGGTACTGAAACATTGCTTTTTGGTGACACTGTCGATTTGCTGAACACAATTGTTCGGCTTTTAAAGCGCAGGCTGTCAATGCAAATCGTTATGGAAAGATAAAAATATGCTGATTGCGTATCTGTTTTACCGTTTGCGGTTCGAGCATTAGCATAATTCCATCGTCCATCCTAACTCTCTGTCTACCAAGTAAAAGTCAGCTGTCTGTCTGCAAGTCTTCTGCACGGATGATCGTCGGACTTCATAACAACAATAACGATCGTCGGACTTCATAACAACAATAACGATCGTCGCCTTATACAAATACGATCGTCGGACTTCATAACACAAGATACGATCTCAGCACACAAACTGCGCATTTCAGTTTTCGTCCAACCTTTCTTTTTCGTCTCGTTCAATTCTCAGTGCGCCCTGGCGGACGTCGAACCCCGACGAATCTCCTAGGTGTTCTAGATTATGCAAAATGACATACCATTTATTTTGATTGACAGTTCACATAGAGCAAACAAAATATTAATAAAATGTGTATACTGTATATACAATGCACAAATACTCGTGGCATTGTAAAGCTACTTAAATCGTTAAATAACTATTAGCGGCTTATCGCCATGCATACCTATACCACGAGTAGTACCTTCCTTCCTTAAAGTTAAGTAGCACCCATATCAGACATTTAAGGGAAATAGTCACCCTTTTCCACAAAATGGAGTTATTACTTGAATAGACAGACGACACCAAAATATATTGTAAGTTAACCACATTTTACATTTAAACATTCCTACTGCCAAGGGGTCCATATTTCAAGTTAAAGTTAAAAAGCGAGCCACTCTTATAGCGGTCGGTACCAGACATGTGCTAGGATCCCAAAAACGGATCTTGGGATCTGATCTGTCGGATCTGGATCCCGGATCCGCTGGGATCATAAATCCACATTCAGAAATTGTCGATGGATCCACTGGGATCATAGATCCGTCTTCAGTATTTGTCGACAGATCCGCCTGGATCCGAGATCGCAGGCATCATTTTGCATTGGGATCCGCCGCGCTGGGATCCCAGATCCGCCATTATACAGATGTGTATTTTCGGAACCAATTTGTAAAGTAATTATCAGTACTTGTCACTGGTTGTTAATGCAACTAGCATGGGTTCATGCCTTTTAGTTCGATTTTGTCGGGAAGTACTATAAATATAGCATAATATGCAAGTTGGATCCTGTCGGATCCGAGATTCGTTGGGATCATAAATCCATTTTCATTGTTTATAATGGGATCCGTCGCAAAATATAATCGAGAGATCCCCTGGGATCCAAGATCCACTGTTGTAATTTGTCGTGGGATCCATTTGGATCATATATCCAACATTGCGTTTTGTCGAGAGATCCTCTGGGATCATAGATCCAACTTTCAGATCCATGCACATGTCTGGTCGGTACTCACAAGCACCTGGCATTTGGCAACAAATTAACTGTCCGAGTTCAAATTGGCCTGCGTATACACATTGTTATTCATCATGAACTATGAAGGCTTGTAATATGTTTTCTGGCTCTTCACTCTAAAATTCTATATTTTGCGAATGTGTACCAAACTTCTATAAACAATCAACAAACATTGAAAAGGTGAATTACAAACTGCAATTTTGCTTGTCCCCGGACGGCGACCTATTTCGTGTTCTCGTCTGATATTATATGTTAAATTATGTTTTTCCCATGAATTTTCAATAAAAACATGTATTCGTTACATTACACTGAACACATGCAACATTTATCTGAAAGGTTTTCCCTTATCAATAAATAAACGTTTCAGAAAACCATGGTACATTCGGCGGATTCAACCTCGCCAGTGTTGATACAACCCCGTCGGTTTTTCCGAAATAACTCGCGTAGTTTTCAACCGATCGCGATGCAACTGTCAGTATCCTACTTTGCAGCAATTTGACACATACTCTGAAAATTTTGAACTTATGACCAATGACCTTTGACCTGTTTCTCAAGGTCGTGTTTGGCGAAACTGGCGTCTCGTAGTATCGATCATTGAAACATGCGCAGTTTCCAAATGTTTGTTGTTCAGGAGCATATGCACAGGTGTTTCTAGGTGACAATTGTTGATTCTGCAGAGATTGTGATCTCAATTGGCCTTTTTATAGATCAACCGAGGTCACTGACCTCCAATGACCTCAGATATCTTTTTTCTTCTTCTGTCCGTTTCTAGGGCAGTTTGTGACGCTATTTCAAACCTGGTATCCATTGTATATAATTACCTACCCTGCCAACAATTAACTTGGGCACTGATTGGGCACAATGGAATTAAACCATTGTGCCCGATCAGTGCCCAAGTTTATTGTTGGCTGGGTATATATTCCACTGGGGTCATACGCGTTTAAAGGTCAATCAAGGTCAGTGACCTCAGATGACCTGACATGATCTTTTTTTAATTTGGCAGTTTTAAAGGTCATTTTGTGATGCTGATGTCAAATTTGACGTCTATTTAGCATTCTGAAATATTCCTTTACGTTTTTAGCTCGATAAGTTTTTTTTTTACACATTTACGATTTGATGACATTTTGGTCTTTGACATGACCTTAGAGCCTAGAGGTCATCTAATGACCCACGACCTTAAAATCAGATGATGTAAATGGCTTTCTCTCGTTACAAGCAAGGCCCTCGTTTTTTAGTCAAAGTTCAGCTTCAATTAAGGATTAAGTATGGCCAGGGGGTTGTACCCCCCCCCCCTATAGGATCACGCAGTGATCTTGCCCTACACGGGCAAGGGTTAACTTGGCCCCGGACGGCGATCTATTTAATGTCCCCAATTTGTTTCATTGACCATTGACCAGCCAGGGACGTTGTCACGCTTCTTGGCGTAATTGCTTCATTTCTTGTCCTATGACTTGTTTATAAATAAACATTAAAACCAGATATAGTGACGGATCATACCTATTATTGTACGCCATATGTAAGTGCATGTCTTACAATTTCCCAAATTCGTTTTTAATTGAGACACGATAAATTGATACCATATATGTGCCACAGAAAATGCGGATAAATAAATCAAAAGTGAATATTTTCCTTGAATATATGTTATTTGGCAATACGCAGCTTCGAATAAGCAACGTTTCAGTGTCACAATCGTTCAGATCTGCTGTGTATTAGCAAGGTGTGTTCTTAGACGTTTTGCAACTCCTGCCTGTTTGCTAGATAACGGCGAGTCAGTGTGCTCATTGTCTATACCTGTCAGAGCTGTATCGCCGGTGACGATGTGTGCTATATAACATGCATCAATGCGATAAGGAGCACATCAGATGCAGTCGGTACATCGGGTTACAGCTAGTGGCGGTATGTTTTGTGACGTGACTTACTTTACAGGACGAGAAGGGGCACATGGGATTACAGAGCGTTGACGTTATGACGTAGTACGTTACAGGATGAGAAGGAGTGCATCGGGTTACAGCTGGTGACGTTATGACTTACGTTACAGGATGAGAAGGAGTGCATCGGGTTACAGCCGGTGACGTTATGACTTACGTTACAGGATAAGAAGGAGTACATCGGGTTACAGCTGGTGACGTTATGACGTACTTTACAGGATGAGAAGGAGCGCATCGGGTTACAGCTGGTGACGTTATGACGTACTTTCAGTGGCGGATCCAGAGGGGGGGGCATGGGGCCATGCCCCCCCCTCCCTTGGGCCTCGAACTTGAGGGGCACTCTGGCCGCCTGAGGGGGCATTCTGGCCGCCTGAGTGGGCACTCTTGTTGCCTGAGAGGGCACTCTTGTCGCCTGAGGGGGCACTCTTGTCGCCTGAGGACAACTCTAGCCGCCTGAAGGGGCACTCTTGTCGCCTGAAGGGGCATCTAGCCGCTTCAGGGGGCACTCTGGCCGGCTGAGGGGCACTCTGCTTGACTGAGGGGTCCTTAACCATTTTGCAAATTAAGAAAAAAATCGAAATAGGGGCACCCTAAAATATAGTTGGACCAAATCCGTCCGGTTTTCAGATTTTGGGTATAAGGTGGGGCACCACTGCAATTGATGGCCCCCTCCTTGAAGATTTTCTGGATCCGCCACTGCGTACTTTACAGGATGAGAAGGAGTGCATCGGGTTACAGCTGGTGACGTTACGACTTACGTTACAGGATGAGAAGGAGTACATCGGGTTACAGCTGGTGACGTTATGACGTACTTACTACTTAACAGGATGAGAAGGCGTACATCGGGTTACAGCTGGTGACGTTATGACTTACGTTACAGGATGAGAAGGAGTGCATCGGGTTACAGCTGGTGACGTTACGACTTACGTTACAGGATGAGAAGGAGTACATCGGGTTCGCCACGCTGCCAGAGCAGGTGCACCGGAAGTCGGTGAAGCGGGGCTTCGACTTCACGCTGATGGTGGTCGGTGAGACGGGCCTCGGCAAGTCCACCCTCATCAACAGCCTGTTCCTCACCGACCTCTACAAGGACAGACAGACCGTCACTGATCCCAAAGGTAGGCAGAGCGCGATGTTAGTCACTTTCACTAGGTATGTAGGTACCTCATCTACGCAGCAGCGTGGTAAGTGCAGATAGATGGCGATAGTCTGTAGTGTGCACTACCAAGGGCAAGTACCGACCGATGGCTGCGATGCGTTGCATTCTAATTTCTAGGAACAATGAATGACATACCTTGTAGCAGAATCAGTACGACGCATTTTCCTGATCACTGATCACTCTGTCTGGCAATGGTGAATGATGCAAAGTCTTGCGTCAGCTGTGGGCACAATCGAGCATCGGCTTGATTTTACAATGATTATTATTGGTCTCCAATGGGCCTCTGTGCATTCCATGCGGCCACACCTGTCTGCACCGTTCCTGGCCCGGTCGGCGGCGTCTGCTGCGTGCTGCGCATGCCGAGCNTTTCAATGGAAATCCAACAACTTGGCCATCTCAACTCAAATCTTATGTTTATGTGAAACATTCCCTTTAATGGATCCCTTCGTAAAAGAACACGAATGTATTGTGCAAGGTCGTAATACATCCCTATGTAGAGTGACATCGACTTGTTTTCTTAAACATTGCAACCTGTTACTCAAGTTCAACATAGCTATGACGCATCAACAACTGGCTGACAACTTCAAATCGTTGTTCGATGCAGATGGGGATGAATTCTCTTCCTTTTTGATGATTCCTCTTTGGTGATTCCTCTTCTAGAATGTTATGCATTAAGAACTACCGTGTTCGGATCGACTGTTTAAAAGTGGGTTAGGTGTCATATTCATACTTCATTTGACCACTTCATTATGCATACACAAGTTGAGTCACGACGGTCATTCAATCATTTTGACCGATATTTTCCGATTCTAGCTTAGCCATAAATTACCGCCAGTGAATGGTTACATCAGAATAGCAGTGATCAGACTTAGACATCAAGTTACAGTGGCGACGCAATAGCATGGCGACTACCCCGGCAGCCGCATTGCCAGCCTGAGCCATGTCATCGCTAATGTGCTATTTTGTCAATGTAGTGATGGACAACCTATGATAACGTGTGCTGCAGGCGGTTTGTGTCGTTTGCTGGTGAACCCTGTGTCATATCTGGCCAGTGCGGCAGCGGATAGCACCCTTCATGAGTTTGCTATTTCTAGGGACTGCCCGGGGCGCCGCTTCAAATAGCCCAGCATCTCTCCGTGTATGACTGGGAGTCTATCGTCAGTGTCTAAACAGCGAGCGTGCTTGTTCTGGCTATTTTGATAACACAGTTTTGTCCGTGTGTTTCACACTGAATCCGTCTGCCACTATTGCACGCGTTTCGTAAGACAACCACCTCCACTGATCATGCAACAGGCACACTGATGTCCCTGGCATCCCGTGTGTTCGGCTTGGTTTGGTGCCTTGTCTGGTCCGTGACCCCCCCCCCCCCCGCCGGCTGTCTGTGCAGTTTTTTATTTACTGCAACGTTATGTGTCGTTCACTATATCTGTGAGTATTCGAGCGACAACGATCTGCTCCTCAGTTGGGAGTCGACGATCAGTGGTCGGCCCAGCAGGGCCACCATGACAGGTACGAGTGCGGCTGACATTACCGTATCCCACCAGACACTTCCGCCACTAAACAACCCCAACCTCACCTGCAACCACCTATCAAACCAATCCCATCGCGAAATCTGTTTATCCTTATCTACGGCCAATGAGACAATTATTATTACCAAAAGCCCCAGTGGCAGGGATCTCAGAAGATTGGTGTTACAAAAGTCAGGAATACCCTAGAGGAGTTACGTACTTGAAGAGCTCCGCGATGAATGCCAGGAGACATTTTATAAAATAAAATATTTACTTACGTGTGACGGGGGGCCGAGCATGAGAGTAACTCCAAGAAGAGGTGTCGACGTTCTCCCAAAGTCTGGGGATGCTCAAAAGATTCCCTCAAGGCACGGCGCTCGTGTTGTAGTCAGATTCTTCCGCGTCTGCAGAAAGGGCCACATACACCGTTTGCACTGTCCTGATTCCGTTGGTTGCGTGGGTAGGTGATATGGTCCGCGGTCCGGTAGGAAGATAGTTTGCCTTCGTGTCTCAATTGTTTGCTTGGCTTCTGTATCAGCGCGGCTGCGCGGGCCGGCACGCGGGCAATTCACGTTCTTTGCCATGGTGTGTAGTATGTCCTGAGTATGCGTGCCCGTTCAGTGGCTGCCCCGTGCCGGCCGGCGCGGCAATCCGTCTTCACCCAGGAGCGGCATATATCGCCCTAACTTGGCTCACCGCTGAGCATAACTCTCTCAGAGTCTGACACGTCTGACACCAATAAATCCTAGCTGGGCAGTGTTATGGTGGCCGCGGCCCGGGATACAGACTTCACTCCACATATTCACCGTCCCGGACGTATTCAGTGGCGCACGAACTTCAGATCTGTCGGCTTTTTGGCGGATTTGGTGGGAAGCTCCGCACGTGGGAACGAGGTGGCGGACGCGACTGCAAATCGCTACAAATGATCAAGGCCCTATGACATAAAATAATGTATATGCTTCGGAGTTGTTGGGTATCTCCGTGAAAGTTGCTCAGTGATGCAGGCGTTTGGGTTGATGGCTAAAGGTGTGTGCTTGTTTGATATTGGCAGAATTGAGGTTATTTGCCTCAATTTATTATGTATCAGGAATAATTGCCTGCTAATGTTTAAATCATATTTATTTTAGGTATTTTTATAAAGCATGATATGCAAATTATTTGCCCTCATACATCACAGTGCATGTGTCGTGCGTTTGGTAAAAATACGTTCCCTAGTTGTTTCATCACTTTTGTTTTCGACCGATGCGACACATTGTTTATAATTGCTGTTTCATGTTTTAAGTTTCTTCGGTTTGTACAGGGTGTCCCAGAATTACCCGAACATTGGTCTTTGACGTCTTACGCAAAGAAGAGGACGATTATTATTTTTGTCTTTATTTACCAACATAGCCACCTAAACCAGCAATGCAGTGACTTATTCACTTTGGCATATCGCCAGCATATCGGATAAATGCTAGCATCACGCCCGCTTTAGCTGTTTTGCACAAGGTCAATTATTGCTTGTGAGAGGCTTCTCTTGTTTAATCTTTTGTTGAATGATTCCTCCAAAGATTTTCAATTAAATTATAGTCCGGACTATTTTCCAAGCCATATGGCTTTGGGTCTCCAAAATCCAGAAAAAAAAATGTCTGCCCCACTGTTGAGTTGCTTGGGCCGTTTGAGGGACGCACCGCCCTGCATGATGATGTTCTTCGATACTGATCTCCACCAAACTCTTTCAAAACCGATTCCGTCTGTGGCTGTCCGTTTTCACAGCATCAAGCCCTTCTTTTTGCCATAATTTTCTGACGGCATTATGTCCATTTAAGTTTTTTTTAGGGAACCACGTGCACTCAGAAAGAGCCCAATGGCCTCATCATCACTTGCCCTTTTTGTGGACGCTTGACGTTTCAACCGCGAGAACGTCGGCACCGTCTGACGCTCACACACGGTCGTTTTGCCGATTACGGGGGGTGGAAAAGTTTAAATGGACCACAACGGACCTAATCGGACCACATCGGACCAGACAACACGATTCCAGTCTTCTTTGGTCAAATTTTTGTGGTCTCTTGCGAACTTGAGGCGGTGCGTGCGCTGCATTTGGGTCAATTTCGGCATTTTGCAGCTTTGAAGACCGCAATTATAAGTTTTCGCGGAGATAGTGATGCACCGATGACTTGGATGTGACGTAGCCAGCCTTGGTTAGGTGGTGGGCCAGCTTGCGCGTGGATTAGTGGTGCTTGTTAGCCGTCATCGCGATCACTCTTTCGGCGATCGGATGGAGGCTTGGTTTTCGGTCGTGACCGGGCTTGCTGGCCAGGTCGTCTCCCACCTTTACACGCTTCAACCACTGGTAAAGTTTGGTGCGACTGATATCCAACTGCTTGCACGCATTGTTTTGAGTTTGTCCAGCAAAAATCATGTTCATACAGCTCTGTTGCGGAACCCAGGGCTGTACTCATTGCCCAAAGTTGCCGGTTTAGCGCTTGGGCACAAAACGAAAAACAACCACCGCCGCTGACCTTACCTAGCAATTGACCCGGGTCACGACCGGACCTTGGGAGGTTTTGGTGTTCAAGGTCGACTACTGAGGAGTATTTAATAAAAGTTTGACAACCGTAGCTTTGTCGGGTACAGTGCAGTAGCGATATTAACTTTAAAACAGATGTTCGGGTAATTCTGGGACACCCTGTATATCTTTTGAGTTTGTGTTTTGATCCACGCTGACGGCGGCCTCATGGCTATAACGGCCTATCGTCAGCGCCCGTCATTCATTGCGTAGGACATCCGCCTGCCTGCGACCTGGTTTCCCAATGCTGTCTAGTAGTTCTGGCGCCTCGTGCGTAGACAGTGACACACTTGTCGATCTCGCGCGTAAATATAGCACAATACCGGCGGTGTTCACTGCGTGCGCAGACGCGGCGGCGTCCTCTGTCACCGTCTGTCCGCTCAGCGGGACGGGGTCACTGACCTGCCGTGTGTCTGCCTCGCGCTGTGATGGCCAGTCTGTGCACAGTGGGACAGGTGGGCTCCAAAGGCGGCCGTAGAGCGAAAATTCAAATAGGTCCTACGCGATTCAGTTTATGTCTAAAGCAATCTAGATTGTTTAAGGCATCCAACGGTGACCTCTTTTTTCCTCCCAGACAATGATTTCGTAGTAGCCATGGGTGTTACTTTAATGCAAAAGGGGGTTGTAGCTACAACCCCATTTAAAAAAAAAAAACACACACACACACTACGCCTATGACTAGATGTGGTACAAATGGGCTCTTAACAACTAAGTGCAACACCAATGACTTTCAAAAAGTTGCGTCTCTGCACACAGCTCAAAGTGTGGTCTTTCAGATAATGCAGAGATCACCCGCGCGCTTTTGCGTCAATGTAAAATATAATATTATTTCTGAGTAGCCGGGCGATCAGAATTCCGCCGATCACTAACGCTGGGTCGAAGAGTCAGATGCACTCTTGGGACAGAGAGGTAGGAGATTGCGCCAATTTTGCACTCGCTAGATGGTAGGCGATTGCGCATTTTTTTTATCTTATTATATCGGTGCAGGTACAAAGTTGCTCGGATCTGTGCCATCGTGATCGTTCCTCAATCGTCAAAAATACATGTCAGGGACTGCAAAAATACATTTCATTGCGTATTTAGTTTCCCAAGCGGATACGTTGGATATCATTATTCATTTATGTCTGCAAATAGTGACCTCAGATGAATTGCCTACAGGGAATGTAGGTCAGAATCAGTTCGGGTTATTGTAATGTAATAAATACTTAAATGTTTGATAGGTAATCATCTGTCTGGAATCTATAATTAAAAAAAAACGCACATAATGCATGATATTTGGCGGAAACGCAGTAGTGCAGTGCAGAATCGCATTTGTTTTGCATTTCAGGCAATTCATTGACCCGGGTCAACGTCATAGGATGCATTCCCAGCTAGTTCACAATATTGCAATTATCTGCACGTCTGTATCTGAAAATGTAGAGTTTCAGCTTGGTACCCATTTCTGCTCTAGAGGTAAAAAGGTGCATTTACTGGTGGAAAATTGAGGCACTTGGCTCTTCCCTTCTACCTCTGGGGTTCCCTCTAGACTTGCCTAAGTGTAAGTACAGGGCCACAGGCATATTTTCTTCACTGCAATGGTGATTTGCGCAAGGCATATGTGGTGATAGAGTTCAAATAAAGATGCATTCAGTTGCGGATTTTTAACATGATGTCCTTTGGGGAGGGGGATGAATGGTGATATGTAGGGGTGAAGGGAGCAGCGTTGGATTTCTGGCCGCTTTCTGGTCCCGGTACTTTGCTCTCTTCAATGAGTTACCCTCGTTTTCGGCCCTCAGCCCTTCGGGTCAAGCTAACCCGGGTCATGCTTGCCGACCGGCATTCCCCGTGGAGGTGCAAAACTTTGTGCACAACTGAGTTTTATCTGGACTTTAACCTAGATTATTAAATGTATACATAATTTAAGTAAAAAGTACGTACTACGCTAAATATACCCTCTTATATTCTGTAGTCCAGAATATTACTATTCTGAAGTTCAGAATATAACTCATTTGTGAACAAAGTTTGCATCTCAACTGATGTTTACTTCGTCAGCGTTCGCTGAACCCGAAAGGCTGAGGCCGAAACGGGAGTAACTCACTGAAGAGAGCAAAACACCGGACCAGGAAACGGCCAGAAATCCAACACTGGAAGGGAGTGAAAGGAGTGGGTGATATTGTATAATATGCACATTCCTATATGGCTATTGGCTAGGAATCGATTTCAGATTAAAATCACCACAATTTTAGCTTGTTCTTGCTGGCCGGTTTTGGAGCCCATCTTACCGACAGTGCCTTGGGCCTCGGCTGACCGGCAGTGCCGGATTGTGGACATATTGCCGGAGACTGAGAGGTCAACTGACTGTGCACGGCACTGGCTCGGCTCTCAGATGGGTCACGTGGTACCCACACAGGGCACACGGCACCACTGACGTCACACCAGCCTCTGGTGCGGCGTCAGTGGTGCCGTGTGCTCTGT
Source organism: Semibalanus balanoides (assembly GCA_014673585.1). NCBI lineage: Eukaryota > Metazoa > Arthropoda > Thecostraca > Balanomorpha > Balanidae > Semibalanus > Semibalanus balanoides. The sequence continues at coordinate 16,284 of VOPJ01014035.1, forward strand.
GGCGACTGATTAGGGACACCAGCGTGTGGAGACTCGACAGGAACCTCTCATCACTTCTCACGTCAGTGTGCCGTGTGCTCTGTGGCGACGTGATTAGGGACACCAGCGTGTGGAGACTCGGCAGTAACCTCTCATCTGCTTCTCACGTCAGTGGTGCCGTGTGCTCTATGGCGACTGATTAGGGACACCAGCGTGTGGAGACTCGACAGTAACCTCTAATCTGCTTCTCACACCCTGTCTCTGGCCGTACTGTCAGTATGATGGCGTGGTATGAGGCTATTTGGCACTGCAATGCGGTGTAGTTACAACACCTCAGGTCCAGTCTGATTGTTTACTACCGAGCGGTATCGAATGGCGGCATTTCAGCGATAATCAGCTGTATTGACGCTCGCTGCTATTGCATTCGTGTATTCGGTAGATTGGTGGAAGCACCTCTAAAGGTCACCGAACGTATACATTGATCCGATGCTTTCGAGGGCCTCTTACAGCCATTCTGCCGTTCAGTCGGTCTGCCCGAAAGTGATTAATCCCATTTAACCTGCCATACGAAGACTAAGAAGACAAAAAGCGATACAAGCAAGAAGTTGGACGCATGAGCCAAGACGCTGCGCGCCCTAATCCACAACACAACTACAACATTTAACCTGCCTTTCTTGATGTCCTTCAGATCATACACCTGATATTTTATGACTGAGAATGGCAGCTATCAGCTGCGCACCAGCTTGACCTGAAAACCTATCATGAAGCTTAAAATCTCAAAATGTATTATCATATTGTATTATATAACTCATCCTTGTAAGACATGGAATAAGTGACCGTATTCAGCTGTAGAGACTTTATTAGGTCATTCAGCCCATAGAGATCTATTCAGCCTTCCAGCCTGACTAGCGGTCTGATTGGCCGTGTGTCTAGTGTGAGGTGACCTTTAGACCTATACCAATAGGAATGACGCACAGCCGCCACCTTCAGATCCGGCAATATATGACTGGAGTGCGGCCGCTGTCCGGTCGCTATCGACATCCTTCTCGCCTCGCCGGTGTCAATATGTGACGACCCACGCACACGGTCCGTGTCGTCTGTCTGCCGCCTTGTCAGCGCAGTTATGTGTTCATCACAGTTATGTAACAGAACGTATTATTGCGTATTGTCAGTATTGCTAACGCATCGTCAGCCGTATCGTCTGATTGCACTATAATGTATCGTCAGTCTCGCTGGCTCATGTCAACCGGACAAGTGTTGTGAACCAGCGACCAGCGCACCCTCCCTCTCTGTCTGAACCCAACTCATCAAAACTCCTCCAGACCTGGTAGACGGACTTCAATGCCAGGTATGTTGATCTCTGTACGGAACAAGGTCAAGCCCCCCCCCCCCTCATAAATTATAGTACGGCAGACGTCTCCCTCCCGGCCTGTGACGGCATAGCGAGTCGCTCTGATAGACCGGACAACCTGTCTTTGTTATCCGTAATTGTCGTTGGACGCCGTTGCATCGTTGTGTCCTCTCGGGGGACTGCGGTCAGCACCAGGTTTGCTGACTGTCGGTAACTTCTGAGGTCAGCTTGGGGCAGTTCTGAGGGAAGGAAGCTGGACGACAGCAGCGGGCGACACCCGGCTCCCTACGATGTGGCATCGGCGGCGGTGGCGGTGGCGGTGGCGGTGACGGTGGCGGTGGCGGTGGCGGCGGCGGTGGCGGCGGTGGCGGCGGTGGCGGCGGTGGCGGCGTTGGCGGTGGCGGCGGTGGCGGCGGTGGTGGCGGCGGCGGTGGCGGCGGCGGCGGCGGCGGCGGTGGTGGCGGTGGCCTGTATCGCCGCCCTGCAGATAAATGGCTGGGTGTGACGCGAGCCGTGGGAACGCGCACGGTGGTCTAATCTCACCAGGCTGGGTCAGGCAGAAGGGATGAATGATATTATGATGGAAGAGGATGGCGTAAGATGTTACAAACTGCTGTTATGTTATAACAGTTTGTTGGCGGATCTGATCAAATGTTATACGGCATGATTAGGTGTGTGGAATTCCGTAACTACCATAAATTTTATCGTGCAATTTGTTGGATCTGAGATCTTGTAGGGTCGTAATTCACCTTTGAAGTTTTATCAGATCTTGTCAGATTTTAATGTATTTCTGAACTCTGTCGGAGGTCCGCAAGGATCCCAGATTCTGTATTGCATTTTGTCGTTAAACCCGATGGGGAAGTGGGTCTATTTTTTTAATTTATATATATATTTTCTTGATTTTTTTCGCGTGTGTGTGTGTAAGTCTGGCTCAGACCATATCCATAGGCTTCATCGAAACCTTGGTTCTCCTTGATTGTATCCCTGTGACTGGTGAGAGTGATTTCTTTCTGTCGGAAAACGATAATTGGATGGAATAATCGTGGGCTCTATAAATTATTTTGTTTCCCATTGTGCTGATTAGGTGGAGCAATATTGTAATCTAAATCATTATGTTTGCCTGCTTTTTGCTAAAACTTTTTTGAAATGGGAATTCAACTAAGCTATGCTAGAAACTGCACACAGCATGCATTAACTTACGTAAAGCTCTCGCGTCTGAAATCTCGAAGGATATTTGATGGATTACAGGACACAGTGGCGAATGCCATTCTGCCAATTGCCATTTTGGTGAAAGCATATTGTCGAAGGACACTTTGACGAAATGCCTTTTTGACGACTTGTAAAAATGTATAAATGTCTTTTTGCCGATTTGTCAAAAGGTCGAAATGTGATTTTGCCGACAGGTGAAAAAGTCTTAATGTCTTTTTGCCAAATGTCATTTTGCCGACATGTGAAAAGATCGAAATGTTTTTTTTTCCGAAATGTAATTCTGTGGATGTGTGCAAAAGTCATTTTGTCGAATGCTGCTTTGTCGACGCGTGAAAAGGTCTATTTTATGCTGAAATGTAATTTTGTAGATATGTGAAAAATGCCTTTTTGCCGAATATCATTTTATCGACATGTGAAATGTTCTATTTTTTGCCGAATGCCTTTTTTGTCAATATTGAATATTGTCGTGCACTCGCAAGTCGCATCAACATAAGCATCAACAGCGATCCCCAACCGGCAGCCATAGCGGAGCCAGCTATCGCCGCTCAGAGTAGCTGCCCGCCGAGTAATGCGATCCTAGTCGTACCATAATTCATTTTTCGGCTCAAGTCGGAAAGCTGACCATGGTGCTACTTACGTGCAGCAGGTGTTGCTTACTATGGGAAATATAGAAAAATATGTTGAAAAACTGTGGGAAATATGTTGAAAATATGGGAATCACCACATGGCACGGCGACACCGTTATTGTCCAGCAATGCAGCCGGCGCGTTGCTGAGGTAGCCAGACCCTGGCTGGTCTGGTTAGGTACCATAGCCCCAGTAAGGACTAGCTGGAGCTTTTAACACGAGCCCCAGAGGAGGGGGAAGGGGCACTTTTGTCCCCCTTCACATTTTTTCGCAAATAACTTGACTACTAAGCAGAGCAGGGCTATGTTTTTTTGCGGCTTTCAAGCCAACACAATAGTGGATCGTTTGACGCCAAAAAATGAAACTCGGTCGGTACATTTTTGTTTGATATGAATTTGAATTCAAAGATGGCGGCCAGAATCGAGGTCGGCGAAGCGATATCTTCGGAACCAACAGTCGGATCGGGATGATTCAAAATACATTTGGTAGTAAATGTCAATGTTCATCCTCGAACATAATTTTTGGCACGCTACTTGTCAGATGTGACGTCACAGATGTAGAATTTCCAAAATGGTGACATTTGGTCAGATTTGACCTTAGTGACCTCGTTTGACCTTGAAGTTATTGACTTAAGATCACTTAAATTTTAGCAAATGTAGATTATCACAGCACCTACCTAGTACCTACCCTGTAAGTTTGATTGCTCTCCCATACTTTCGGAGATATCGGGGGGGGGGGACAAAAGTGCTCCCTCTCTCCAGTGCGCGTATTAAGTCTAATGGATACCATACCTATATATTATAAAGGTTTCAAATTTGAAACTAGAAGACCTTTTCGGTATCCCGATAATCTGAGTCCATCTAGACCCCGCTGGGACTCAGTGGCTCAGACTCTGCAACTCAGACGCACTCGGGCGCTGCATCTCATGCTTACCTGCACCTTACGCCTCTTGTGGCCTCTGTGGCTGTGGCTTCTTCTGCATAGCAGAAGCCACAGTGCGCCAAACACCGTCGTTTAGTGCTAATGACCACTCCATCGTACACCCGTGGTACATCCTCATTCATCACTGCTCTTACTACGGTCTGCACTCTGCGCCTGTCGTATCGTTTCCGGCCGTCCAGGTCAAGGTTTGGTGTCATTCGGGCGCGCACGCAAAAACCAAACTGCGGGAGCACTGATGTCCAATTAGATGCTCGGTTCGTCGGGTACTCCCCGCTGAGCGGCAACGAAGCCGGGGAGCTCCTGGAGGTAGAAGGCAGGGGCGCAGCCAGGCGGGGTGGGGGGTGCAATAGTTGCCCCTCCCCTACAGAGGATTTAGATGACCCAGGTAATTTGTTGCAAGCTAATTGACCTTCAAAAAGCTGCAAAGGGGCTTCGATAACTTTTGCCACCTCTAATGTAAACCCTAGTGGATGGTGCAAAACGGCAGGAGCAAGGGAGGGGCAGTGGAGCCCGATGTGCTCGGCCAAAAAAGCATTTGGACCTTTTTACATGTCGGCAAAATAACATTAGGCAAAAGGCATTTCTATTTTTTAACATGTCAAAATTACATTTCGGCAAGAAGGCATTTCGATCTTTTGACGCGTCGACAAAGTAGCATTCGGCAAAAAGACATTTATATTTTTCACATTTCGACAAAATTACATTTCGTCTAAAAAGCACTTCGAACTTTTTGCATGTCGGCAAAATGGCATTCGGCAAAAGCATTTATATTTTTCCGTCTTTCGACCAAATGAAATGTTGACAAAAAGGCATTTCGACGTCGGCAAAAGGCATTTCAACAACTTGCATTCACCATTTAGCTTTCGGCATATTCACATTTCGACAAAAAGATATGTCGTCAAAGTGTCCTTCGACAATCTGCAGTCAAATAAAACTGCAGTCAAGCGACAATCAAACAAACATTCGGCAAAATTACATTTGCCATAGTGTCCGGACACCATTTGATGAGTTAATACATTCTGTTTGGTTGTTCATCACATGTGTTCATTTCTTCCCAAAACTGTTGACTTCCGGATTATTTTGTTCCCGGTGTGTGCGTGTTCTTCTGTGACCGATGGGTGTCTGTGTTCTGCCGAAGTGTGCCCGTTGGGTGTCTATGCTCTGCCAAAGTGTGACGGTTAGGTGTCTGTGCTCTGCGGAAGTGTGCCCGTTGGGTGTCTATGCTCTGCCGAAATGTGACCGTTGGGTGTCTGTGCTCTGCCGAAGTGTGACGGTTGGGTGTCTATGCTCTGCCGAAGTGTGACGGTTGGGTGTCTGTGCTCTGCCGAAGTGTGACGGTTGGGTGTCTGTGCTCTGCGGAAGTGTGACGGTTGGGTGTCTGTGCTCTGCCGAAGTGTGACCGTTGGGTGTCTGTGCTCTGCCGAAGTGTGACGGCTGGGTGTCTGTGCTCTGCTGCAGCTTCCGGACTCGGTGCTGACCGGTGGCGAGACTTCGGACGACTGGCACCCGCTCTCCGGCAAACAGGGCGAGGGCAAGGAGGGCATGATCAACCTCATCATGAACTACACGGTCAGTCGCCGCACCCAGACAGACCGGCCTCCGCTCCCCCGACCGTACCCAGACAGACCGGCCACCGCTACCCCGGCCGTACCAGACAGACCGGCCTCCGCTACCCCCGCCGCACCCAGACAGACCGGCCACCGCTCCCCCGGCCGTACCCAGACAGACCGGCCTCCGCTCCCCCGGCCGCACCCAGACAGACCGGCCTCCGCTCCCCCGGCTGCACCCAGACAGACCGGCCTCCGCTCCCCCGGCTGCCACCCAGATCCAGACCGGCCTTTCCGCTCCCCCGGCCTGTACCCAGACAGACCGGCCTCCGCTCCCCCGGCCGTACCCAGACAGACCGGCCTCCGCTCCCCCGGCCGTACCCCAGACAGACCGCCTCCGCTCCCCCGGCCGACCCAGACAGACCGGAACCACCGCCCTCCCCCGGCCGTACCCAGACAGATCGGCCACCGCCTCCCCGGCCACACCCAGACAGACCGGCCGCACCCAGACAGACCGGCCACCGCTCCCCCGGCCGCACCCAGACAGACCGGCCACCGCTCCCCCGGCTGTCTTGACCAGCTGATCTGTGGTACAGGTTACTACTGCTTTGTTGGTACTTTGTCTCGACTGGTATTTTACTAAACCCATCTCTACTTTCTGTTAAGAAACGTATTATTTGTCAGTATTTTATGGTTTCCATCAATGCTGAAGTGTGAATGCTGCATTGGTCTCAGGAGGATATATCGCTAGACCCATAACAATCTAACAATTACTGACTTACTGACACCAAGACTAAGACACAAGACATTAGTGACTAAGCCCCAAGATGATATATCGCTTAACTCATAGCTGAACTGTCTCTCCACGCTTCCAAAGTCACTCCAATATAGGGGGCCGTTACAAAGGTCAACCCCCTGCAATCTATTGACCCTCGCCTGACGGGTGCTGACCCCCCCCCCCTGAGGTTTTTCTGGAATAACTTTTTACGCATGCGGCGCATCTTGCTTACATTTTTAGTAGCTGAGTTAACAATTATACGTATGCTGTCAACATGTCAATGACATTAGTTAGTTTTGGGAGATAATGACGTTTTAGTGACGTCATTTTGCTTGAAAAACGGTAAATATTGAAAACAAATAGTAGAAAATAGAGTTTTGCAGCACAATGCAAACGGAAAACGATGAATATGGAAAATGGCAATTTCTTTAAAATGGCAATCTGGGATTTCCTAAGTTTTTGATTTTCGACAAAAAATGACAAAAGTGATTGTTTTCGAAAAATCACTTCAAAATGGAAAAATAATATATTTGAAGAAAAAAACATTTGAGAGAACTGAGTATGGGTAATACCAAAACCAAATTTCAAAGCAATATCTTTTTTTTCTATTTATAGTTTTGAGGTTTTCTGGCAGCAAAATTGCTATTTTGGACGCGATCGAGCCGAGGTCATTCACTTGACCTGGAATGTCACCCGTTGACCTAAAACCTAAAAATTGCATACCGTTAGATTTCTCACTTGACAGGCATTATGCTGGTTCTTACCGCGGTGCTCCATGTTGCTTGGTTTGGAAGTTAACAGTGGGGGCTGTCAGCCCCCCCCCCATCCTCTCGTACGGCAAAGGTGAGAAACTGTCCCGTAAGGTGATGGTTAAGTCAAATCAGCTATCAGCTTTATTTTAAGTTTTGTAAAAAGCGACAAATAGACTTGGTAGTTGTGGCGCCTTTTAGGTTTTGGCAGCGGGGGCATTCCACGACAAAACTTTTTTATCCCAGATTTAATACCCGATCATTTTTTATTTTGATGAAAATGGGTGATTGGGTGAATAATGTAATCTTATGCGCAGAAAACGATTGTTTCAATCATAGACCTCTCACGTCTCGTTTTTTGCGTTATCGCCTCGGGCATTTTTGAAAAGTCTCTTAGCAAGGCTAGCTTTGATTAACTGTAACTTGTTTTTCTCTTGATTGCAGTTCCCAAAAACTTTTATATTTTTTAACTGTTTAACATTATGGGTGCCATATAACTACTTTGTTGCGGCGCCCTAAAGCCACAATCATCAATCACCATCAAACTGATAAACACATAAAAAATGTTTTGGATATATAATTTTTTATTTTGTGATATATTTTGGGGTCTTTTTGGTTACCTCAAGTGACTTGAAAGTCGAAAATATTTTAACGTCAAAAACATCCTTGATCAATTAGCTTTCAGTTAAAAAAGTGTGTAGTTCTTTTATAAGTATTGTATTTATAATTTAAAATGTTATGATTGCATGATAACTGGGAGCAGGTTCTGCTTCCTGTCCTAAATATACATCCTAAAGACCCACAGATAGTCGCAAATAATTTGTTTTTATATTATTTAACATTATTTTTACCTTCTTGAAGTGCAAAATATTCCCAGGGGCTTAGGAAGGAGACAGAAAAAGGGTGGCAATTTGAGTGAACGCTTGTATAGTTTTTAACCTACTAAAATTTTGAAGACTTTAAAGAAAATGTCTTAAAATTGTCCAGAACCATGTTTTCGATGAGGTTGAATTTGAGTGTTGCCTAACACAATCTTAAAAATTGTAAATTTGGAAGCAAATTTGGAGCATTTTTGTAATTATTAAGCAAGGAATCCTGAAAAACAATTGTGTTTTACTCAAATTCATCATATCAACTTTGGAATGGCCCTATAGAGGGGAAAAAATGCGCTCAAAAGCATGCCACAATATTTGGACATATCACAATGGTGGCATGGTTTGGGCATTTGTTGATGTTTCTGTTTAAATTGGATGATTATTTGATTAATGCAATATTGGAAATGGTTCATTAGTCTTTCAGTACTTTTTTTCGTAATGGAAATTTGCCGAAAAACATAACTTGAAATAAAGTTTACATATTTTAGTTTTTCGGTCTTAGCCAAACGATTTAAATATTTGGGCTCAGCATCATCGAAAAACCCTATAACTTGGTTCACTCAGCATTGTACCTTTTTCGGTCTCCTACGCACTGGGAATATTTTGTTTTTTAAAGGGAGTGTGCCTACTCTTTTGAAATGTCAAATATATTTTTCTTACGGTAAAAAAGCTATTGGTTTGATCATTGGTTACGATAAAATTCACGTCTTATTCACCCTTTAGTTGAATTTTTACTTATATTCTGTTTTGCATTTGTTTTGTTTCAAAACTCATAAACGATCGCCACCATAAACAGAGTAACGAAGATGCTACCTACAATGGTGCACCAAAGATGATAAACAAACCAATGCGCCACCAAACCAATGCGTCAAATGCGCTACCCCCTGCACACGTACTAACGTGATTGGAAGATCTGCTTAACTGCCTCAGGCATTCTTAACTTTAATATTGGTTAATCTTAACCAATGAACATTCCCAAAAATTCATATATTATATACTCGTAAAGTTAGTGTTAAAAACTTCACAAATTGTGGACGACAAGCAATAGTGACATTAGTAAACTGCAGGCGCATTTGCCATGGGCGCATTTACTTTACAACATTTCCACAAATATAGAACAGCTCGAGTCGATGGGCACATAAGGACACAGTGATTCTAAAACTGACAGATATTGGGTCTTCTTCCTTACTCATTGATAAGTTCCTATGTAAGCTTATTATATGCATGCTGCTTGAGGTTGTTTTGATAGATCACGATCAAAAACAAAACAAAGCCAGGTTAGCATCCAAAAACATGGCTTCCTTAAAGGGACACTGCCACTTAAAAAATTATAATTTGAGTTTGAGATAGCCATTTTGCTGCTTGGGCATTGAAAATTATGTATAGTATAAGTAAAACAACACGACCGAGGTCGAATCACAAAGTAAATTTCGAGTTTGATTTTGGGACATCTGTAAAATCCCCAGTCCCCAGTGTATTTGAATGGGACCAGGGTCCGATGAGTCACTCTTGACTAAATGTTGATATAAGTCGACTTGTTTACATTTGGCCATGCATTAGCCATACACTAGTCATACTATGGCAGCGTGAAGGTTTATCCTCGATTTTCCCAAATTCCTTCATATGACGTCATCATCCCAAATACGTAAAGCGCATCTTTTTTATTAAATTGAGCACTTTTTGTTGAGAAACGAATGCATAATCGTGTTCAGCAGCAATATTCATGTTTTTGCACCACAAATGGCGTAATTTGAGAACGTTTGGAAGGTGCGCAGTGGTCCCTGTTAACCAAAACTGAAAATAAAAATTGTATTTTGTAGTGGTGAATATTAATTGATGTGTAATGTTGATGCATGTGATAGTTACTGGAAATCGTGCTGGCGCATTTAAGCCAAGGGCGCATCACCCCACTCCCCGTAATATCCCTTAACTTATTTATTTAACACGACTGAATAACATAGTTAGATTCGATTGAAAAATTGAATACTGTATGACGATGCAAGTGTTTCAATTAAACACCATGAACACAAACTGACAGCGTCTTACTGAACAGATACGGAAAACTATAGCAGTATCTGGGCACATGTTACAATGTATTGCATTATTGTGTAACACGGGGCTTCATTGCTTCTTAAGTGAAGTCAGTCATCACAAGTGTACGAAGCGAAATATTATACGTAGCACATAGACAATGGACAATGGACATCCATGTGATAAGCATTATCCCCAAGGACAACGGTGGACACTGTACAGCGTCATGAACAACCGTCCGTTGTTCACAAAATACCGTACTGCACTGCATGTTCACTGTTCAAATAACGGGGCAGCTGAACACGATAACACTAATAACAAGCACCCCAAATATATACCATGCTCTATCAAAATCATATCAGTATAGCATGAACGTCTGATTGTCAACTCTCAGCCCGAGACCTTCCCCTAAGTTAGTCCCTCAGGGGTATGAATGACTCGCATATATTGGAAACAAAGTATGGAATTGAAGCGAAACTACTCAATTGTATATAAACACTCGCTGTGAATGCAGCTGGTTGACGCTTCAGCTGCACAATTGGCACATACGATCTACAGCAAAATGGTCGTTCAGCAAACAGAACCAGAAACAATGTTCAAGGACCATCAAGTCCCTTGTGATCCAGGATTGGACAACACCGATTATGATCCATAAAATACTCGATATGTGGCTACAGACAACTTCGTTATTCAGCGAATATCTCTCAGATGTCCAAACAAACTGCCACTGCTTGGATGTTACAAGCATCAAGTGTCCAATATTGCAAAACTGCCGGTAGAACCTTTTCCCTGCCTGGGACTACTTTGGGAGTATGGAGAGGCGCCCCACTTGGCGGCATCGACAGTCTCGGGGGTTGCCACCATCGCTACACCTAAGGAGCCGCCGAACCGCGGGAATGCCGCAGGGTCCACACGCTCGTGACCTCAGGCGGAGCGCCGAGCACAAAGTTGCCGGCAGTTTTGCCAGGGGTCCGGGAGGGATGTGACTGCATCCTCCTGTTGCTCGGCGAGCGTCCCAGGACCTCGTCACAGAGCTGCGCAGCTCCACCCCGACCTCGTCAGGCCGTGCTGCAAACAGCTTGGCCCTGGCCGATCATACGAAGCTCGTTTGGAGTCGTCAGCCACACTCGCTCCAGCGTGCGTGTGAAACACTTTCAGGTACTTCCTGTCTTGCCTGCTGTAAAGGGAGCAATATTAGGTGGCGCATCAGTGTCTCTTCAGCATGCTTTACATTGTATTTTCAGCCCACTCGCGCGGGTACGCTCTCTTGTGAGAAACGGCCAGATTCAGCGTGGAATTGTTCAGCAGCAGGTCACAGAGGTCCCGTGGTGACCTCAGGTCAGCGGGCAGACTGGCCGGTCGCTCAGTCTCCGGAAGCTGGTGCTGGCGTCTCAGCCAGGCTCGCACGGTGTCTGGTTCCCCCAATAGCTTCTTTAGATCATCTTCCGTGAGGAGTTCTAGCAGTGGAGCTGCGTCCCAGACGAAGCCGCCGCCACTGCTGGCAGAGAAGCGAACATGTGAGGCCACGTCCGCCGGTGCCACGATCAGCGCTTGGTACAGCGCTTCCTGTACGCGGTACAAGCTCAAGCCGCGTAACATGGTGATCACTTCATCGTGTGTGTTTGATCGTAGCAGTACGGGGAGCAGCTTGTTCAGGTGGTCTGGGATGAATATCGTCATATACCTTGTCATGCTATTATGCACACCCACTCTGATCCGCCAGTGTTTCAGACAGACGCGCAGCTGGCGCTCCGACAGTCGCCTGGTCTCGCGTGTCAGTTTCTCTCGCAGTGCAGGGTACAACACACACAATTCATGCACCAGAAGTCTCATCAAGTGCTGCCGGATGTTTCCCAGCGTTTTCTTCATGGCCTTCCGGTCAGCCCGACTGGTAAACCGAAGAATGTTGATGCGGCTCCAGAAGTAGCACGGCAATTTGCCTGTGCTGACAGCTTTGTCCAGATAGTCCAGCAGCTTCAGAACGCCCTGAGTGACGCTCGTCCAATCCTCTGTCGGCGTTCGCTCACAAAGCCATAGCAGCGCTGTCTTGACAAAGTAAGACTTCAACACTTTGCCTTCTTCTCCCAGAGCTGCTTTGCATTTCTTGAATGCGATAACAGCATATCTTTGCGCTTTTGTCAGATGGAGGGCGATCACCACCTCTGCCCGAGAAAAGGAAAGGCGAAATTGTAACTGCTCTGTGGCGCTCCCGGGAGCACCAACAGGCACCAGGTGTAAGCCGTACCGTCTGATGTTGTCTCTCACGGCCTCCGGTGGCCAGTTGCATGTGCGGTGGCGAGTAAAAAACTCATCGGAGAACCACCATACAGGTACGTGTAAACAAGGCACTTCATCGTAATCAGATACACCACCGGCCATTGTATTTGTTAGCAGTGAAAAGGAACAGGCAGGCCCATTGGTGCTACGCTGCTCCCTGCATTCTCCAGCAAGCAGTTGATAAACGCTAAGGTACTGAGTCACATCTTCAGCTTTGAACGGCCGTCGCTCCTGGTGCGGACAGTCGTCTCTCCGCTCCTGCAGCACCAGCACGAAGCCGGGGTTCTCAGTCTCTTTGATCACCAGTCGCGGTGCCGGGTCGCTGTCCTGACCCCCCGGATCAGCAGTGGTGGATGTTGCTGGTCCTGCTGCAGTGACCTCCACTGGGATGGTCTTCTCAGTGCCGGGAAAAGTCCAGTGCACTGGGCCCAGCTCAAACATGACGTCCACGTCTGAGGTAGTTTGGTACTTCGGTGGTCGAGGAAGATTCCAGAGTCGCTCTGCCATACTGCCGGATACGACACTGGCTCTCATCACCAGACGGTCGAATGGAGAACACCGACAGTCGGCAAAGCGGCTCTGCAGTGCGCGCTCCAGTGGACGGTACCACAGAAGCCAGTCACTGGAGTTTTGTTCGTACAGCCGGTTTTTCATGAACACGAATCTTGAATCAGATTCGCAAGCAAATTGTAGCGCACAATCAACTACCAGGTCGATGTGTTGCCCGCACACGTGCAGCAACTGAGTCACATTCGGATCCCTCAGTGCCGCCGCCACCTCACTGCCTCCGTCTGCACCCGCCGACCGGTCTGGCCTCGACATGGCTGTACGACTCCCAAGCTGTGCCCGCCACTGTACTGTTCACTGGACAGAGGTCTGACGCTGTGTTCACAGGACGAGGTTCGACGCTGTGGTTCACAGGACGAGGGTCGACGCTGTGATTCACTTGGACAGAGGTCCTGACGCCTGTGTTCACAGGCAAGAGGTGCTGACGCTGTGGTTCACTGGACAAGGTCCTGACGCTGTGTTCACTTGGACAGAGTTGGACGCTGTGTTCACGCTGCGTTTTGATGTACGGACTGACGGTGACACTGTCCACTGTACAGACACCTGACATGTCCTCTGAACAGACCTCTGACAGTTGACACTGTTCCTGTATCAGACATCTGACACTGTTCACTGTACAGGACACCTGGCACTGTTAACTGGACAGACCCTGGCACTGTTAAACTGTACAGACCTCTGGCCTTTTCATCTGCTAACGACACATGACGGGTGCAGTCAGCCACTGCCGACTGCCCCGGCAGTGTCGAGCGGCTCCACTGTCGACTAAGCTGCCTTGGGACTGAACAAACTAAGCGGCCTTGGAACAAACCAGTCACCGTCCGCCTGTTACAGCGGGAAGTGGCGCCAGTGGAGCGATAAGTGGCGCGAAGTGGCGTCAGGGGCGGAGCCAGGCGGCACAACTTGGGGGAACATCAGGATTCTGGAGATCATTGTATCCATGCAGCACCCTCTGCTAATGCCCCCAATCCGATAAAATAGTGACGCGTCCTCCTTTAACTTTCTCCCCCCCCCCCCAACTTCCACCGTTGATGACGCCCATGGGAGCCATGCTGCAGTCTGCAACTTGCCGAGCCCTGGTTGTAACCGGCCGGCCAGCTGAGCTGAGGCGTTGGCACGCGGCCAGCGGCGACTGGTACTATACAGTAGAGCTGCCGTACTGATCTCATCAGCACTTGGCCACCGGGTGGCGGCCGACTAGACATTGTAGGACGACACGCTATGTTTCTGGTTAAAAAACGCGAATGGTACATGGTGTGCATAAACTCCGTGTCCCGAGGACCTGAGGTTGCAGCACAGGGGCGTAGGGGCGCTATGAAAAGTGGCGGGGTGGGGTGAAAGTGGAGGAGGTTCAGGCCACTGAAACTTTCGTTTCCTTTTGATGAAAATCCAATCTCTATGTGCAAAGTTTATTTCCGGATTTGAGCTGTTGCCTTTCGGTGTGCCTTTTACCGTCTCAAAACTGCATTATTAGTGCAAAAAATATGACCAAAATTAGAGAGCCATGCCTCCTGTGCCCCCCCCCCCTGCCCCTGTGCTTATCACGCTTCTGTGTCCCCGAGCGGGCGGCCCTTCGACCAGCAATCATGCACCGCCACCAGCGTCCGGCCTGTACAACCTATTAATCAGTTAGAGCTTCAATAATCATCTCATAAGTTTCGTCAAGATGCGACCAAATTTAGAGTTTCGTGCGATCCATGGTCTCGTTAGGCCCCGGATGTCTCCCATACGATACGGCTTTGTGCACGAGACGGCACACTGTCCCGACCGTGAAACGCTGTTCTATTGTCCAGAAAACCATGTATGCGGCGCCGGCCGGACCCCGCTGCTCAGATAAAGCCGTGACGTGTGAGATAGACCGTGGGTCTAACCCAACCAGTCGTGAGTTTGCTCCGAGACTAATAATAGCCGTTTTCACGATGGCTTATTTTGCGCGAAATGTTTTAAAAACATTTTAAAAATGTTTTAAAAAGCTTTTAGTATGAAAGTTGTAGTATACGATATATTCCAAGAAAAATAACATTCTGATGAGACGATATTATCATTATTCAAGAGATTATGGAAACATGAAATTGAGCTCATTACAAGATATGATACAAAATTGTCCGTTTCTAAAGAATATATGCGTCTAAGAGTCCATTCGTTCGTTGAAGATACCGCCATACTAGTTACTCAATCTGGCACGTCATGGATCACAGGTCTGCTTCGCATGGCGCAATAATGCGCTAGAAACGATTCGCTGCGGCGAGTCCATTATGAACAAGGCGAGGTCGGTTTGTTGAGCGACCAATGCGTGCCCGAGATTAAAATATTTCGGAGTCTTTTCTGGAAAAGTTTCAGTGGGTGAAGATCACAATTTACCTGGCATCTGGCATCGCAATTAACTATGCATAATTATCTGCTAATTTACCACCAAACCGCAATTTTGTAACATACTTTAATCTTACCAACATATTACAAAATTCTAAGAGACATTTCAAGACAAAAATCGTTGCAAAAGTTATGTACTTTAGGAATGGATACGTATACTAAAACTTTCATACTCTAACATTTTAAAACATTTTAAAATGTTTTAAAACATTTCGCGCAAAACAAGCCATCGTGAAAAACGGCTATAAGCGCATTTTTGCCGACGGTAATGTAACTCAAATAATGTTTTGGTTGTTAATGAGTGTAGTTAACATTCCCATTGTACACTCGTCATGGTGTTCCACACCATGCAAGTCGGTCACACCTGTAGACGTGGGTTCGCTCGGAGGAGAACCGGCTCGATTGTGTGCAAGTCCGCCGTGTGGGTAGGAGCGGTTGTTTCCGCGTGGGTAGGAGCGGTTGTTGTCAGCTGTGGGACATGAGTCAATTACTGTTGTTCGCTGTAAGGTTTCCGTTCCTGCGGCAACACAGCCGCCGAGCCGTGAAAGGCTTCGCGAAGGAAATAAAACGAATAGCAAAAACTGTCCCTGGTGCCGACGCTACCCGGTGTCTTGGGAGCTGGTGTCCAGTAGTGATAATTACCAGTGAGAGCTGCGCTGCTTTGATATTGTGATGCTGTGCAGCTACCTCAGGATAATCGGCACCTTCTTCTCAGTACTGTCTTTGTAATAAAGAGCGTGATTTCATCTGTTCTTACGTCCACCTGCGCTCGCGTAGACGAAGACACTCGAGTATGAGAGGGATAGGTGAGTGAGGCTAGCTTTAGTGTGTCAGCCGTTAGGTGTTGCAGACTTAAATACTGTTCGTGTTCAGTGTTCAGTGTTCATGCTACCAAAATCGTTCACGTTGTCTTGCCTAACACCGTGTCCTGCTCCATGAGACATTAATCCGCTGATATGTCGGCTACAATCCTCTTGCAGGTATCTTATCTGCTCCAGAACCAATCAGCTTTGTGTCTATAACATGAATTATAAGCACAAAAACTGAAGACAAAACAGTATCGTTAAGATACAAAGCTACGGTGTCATTTTTGAATGGCTGAAGGATCGGTAACATTTATGCCAATCACAACATTCATATTTTTCGAGTCAGTGTTTATTAAATCAGGGGTGATCATGAACACTGTCTGTATTTCAAGACAAAGAAACAGCCGAGGTGGACCAAATCATACAAGTATTGTGATATATCTCGAAACTATCAACGCGCGCACTTTATATCCATTTCTACATAACAATTACAGCACGGCTCTCGCTATTGCCGTCGTCGCTGGGCGCACCAGGTGGGCGGCGGCGACCCCAACTCCGACTTTCGTCTCGTTCTCCGCTCAGCGGCGCAAAGTTGGCTAATATCGAACCAATGAAGCCCGACACGGGGGCCGGCGGGCGGCGGCGCGGGCGCCTGACTTGTGGTTGACTCCACTTAACTGTTCTGCCAATTCCGGCCCGACTTACCCGAGTTCGGGCCTGGCTGCTCGGCCACCGGGGCTCATACCGCGAGTGGTGCCGACCGGCCGCTCGGTTATATAAATGTTCTCTCTAATCTATATCTCTCTCGGCGTCATCAACTAGGCGGCCGACTCGGCCATCCATCCTACAGTGGCTGCAGCCGGACAGACGAACTAGGCTCGGCCGCAGAGGTGGAGCGTTTTTGCTGAATGGATACGACTGGTGGGACGTTCCGTCGGGGATTTGTCGCGCCCGCGGCTGGAGAGAGATGGGGAGCTGTTGACTCAGCCGGCTCAGCTCCGCCGGACACTCCATCAGGAGACGCCACGGTAGGCGGAGGATGGTGGCCGGACACTCCGTCAGGAGACGCCACGGTAGGCGGAGGAGGGTGCTCTTCCAACGGCATCACGTTCGGAGGAGACGAGTCAATCGCAGGGTGGTAGGAAACGGCGTCAGGTGATTAGCGGACGTCTATAAATGGGGTTCGCTGATGCAAAGTTGGTGAATGAAGGTGAAGGTCAGGGGCAGTGTCAACTGTCAGGAAACAACTGCTTGGGGTGCATGATGAGCATGTAGCTGCAAAAAACGATTTTTGCCTCCCGCTTCACCGTTGGAAAAATGAACACCATAAATTGCCAAATATGGAAGAGTGGCAAAGTCGGGTGTAGTTATTGAACGCTACCTCGGTTACTATGGGTTGCACGGGCATCAAACAAGCGCAAATGAATAGGATTTGACTGGCGTTTGCAATATGTGTCGGCAAGCAGCGCGTCAGATGTGTAACTTAAATAGCTTAACAAATGAAACTCTGCCATTTTAGAACAGTTTCCAACGAATGAATTACCAGTACTCAGGAGATAAAAAGAAACTAAACAAAATCCAAAAACGTGATGAGTAAATGTTTTACGATGTTTTCGCATGTGTTCATGACTACGACGTATTCTATAATAATAGATAATCCGGAAAGTAAAAGGAAGTGGGGAAATTAAACAAACGTGGTTCCCCAAACCCATGTTTTGACCGGCTCCCTCGGCCTCGGTGCTCGTATGCCAGAGCCAGATGACCACCGATGTCTCTTGACGGGCTCAGGAAATGCGAAGCCTTCTCGAATGAGTTTGACAGCCGGACACTACAGGGTACCGGCTCGCGTGCCTCTTACACCCACACGTACTGACTGACGTGTCAAAACTGATCAGGCCTGGGTGGGACGGGAGGGACTCTTCGGTCTCACCAGTCACCACACAATATTCCACTCAAGAGCACTTAACACCCATCATGCGATTTTCGCCAACTTGCTCAGTAGCCTTACTGCTCTGAGTGTTTCTAACCCAACTCAGCCCGTCATCAGGTCATTCTATTTTGTTTTCGGCTATCTTTTACTGCGTATGGGAGTCAATCGTGTTACACGCATTGAAAATGAAATCAGGTCCCGGAGCTTCCAAGCTGAATAAATTACATCTGCAGCTTGTTCCATGGCGTTCGGGCTTTCGGAGATCGAGAGAAGTCACTGAGTCGATTTATTTGCATTGATCACTCTAGTGCGACACGCAGATTACCTGTCTGCCGTGTGGAGAGGAGCGACCGCGTTATCCTCGTCGTGGAAAGTTCTAATAGCCCGATGTACTTGTTGCGGGCCAGCGTGTCTTGATGGCTTGTACTTGTACTATTGGTTCCAAAATAAGCGTCCCGCTGGATTGGCCGTTACAGCAGTTTAAGGGAATATACCGCCTTGGGAAAAGAAAGTATGTGAATAATGAAGATTAGTGCCACTCATCTGGGCACTCATCTTCATCATTCCACATACTTTTCCCAAGGCGGTATATTCCCTTAAACTGCTGTGCCAGCCAGCCCAGCGGGACGCTTATTTTAAACCAGATAGACCCTTTACCCCAGTGGTCCCCAAACGGGTCGTCATGGACCATTTTGGGTAACGGAGCCATTTTGCGGGGGTAACGAAGGCCTGTGAAATTGAACCATAAATGTTACGCTAAGACAGCTTTGATGCAGCCCTCCGCTAACACTATAACTTTTAGGTGCGCCTTGTCGGCAACGAAGCCCAGAATTGAGAAATTGGTGAAAAAGGAATAAACACATGTTCGCTCCCAGTCTTCATTTTAATTGCGAGTTTTGACCAAGTACGCAGAAACCGGGGGCAGGGGGGTGGCAGCCGCCCCCAAACATTTCCAGATTTTTACATTAAACCCATTGGCGTTGCAATACAAGAATCGACTCAGAATGCCTCTGCCCCCCCCCCCCCCAACTTTCGGAAGGTTTGCGGTGCCCTTGGTTGCGACGCACCAATGGAAGTGGTAAACAGGTCCGAAACAACACATTGGGAAACAACGCTATTTTGATAATCGGTATACATTTTGAAGGGTTGGGTAATGGCCTCATCTGACTGCTGAAAAGGGGTAATTGCGTCGGGAGGGCTGGGAACCACTGCTTTACCCGGTGTGCTTGTTGCGGGTCGGTGTGTCTGAAAACACCAGGCCGGTGTTTTTAGAGTAGGATCACCGATCAGTATTCTGAATGTAGTATTTTGTTGAGAGAAAAACTCAAATGAGTGCAGCTTTTCATCCTGAAAATAATCGTCAAATATTGCCTCGGATGTTTTATGCTGGCGGTTGTGGCTGATTTTCGAGATATTTGTATCCGTGTGTATTTGTGGGGGAAGGGACACGTGTCGACTCTCCCACGGCACCTCCCCTCCCCTCCCCCCACTCTGCACGCTGTGTGACCCTCCCCCCGACGGAGAGAGCTAGAATGTCAGCCGGGCCAGTAAGCCCCCAGTCATAACACGGGAAACGGCCAGCAGAGATGGCAGTGGCACCAGAGGCACCAGAGCGGCGCTGCGCTGCAGTGTAGGCGTGGGAATCGCAATCTGGCCACCACCGACACTGTCAATAGGGAATTTATCGGCCACCTCTCAGGAGCGGTTTTCGTTTCAAGATGTAATCCCCATGGTCTGCTTTCGGCCGTCAGCTGAGGCTGAGGGTAGCCATGTATATTGTCTGGAGGAGACGCTCGGGACATGTATGGGCTAGTAACTCAATGGGATGATTGCCTTAGAATCGGTTCCAAATTCCTAATCGTGTTTTAACGAAATCGTGTATAATTAAGTATATAATCGTAGGTATTAAAGGGAATGTTTCACTTCTCTGAAAGTTGTCCAATGTACGCCGCTTGTGGTGCATAATATAAAGTAATTGCTGCACCGAACACGAATCTGAGCATTTGTTCTCCAAACAGTGCTCCAATTTCATCCAAAACTACATTTAGTATTTGGCTGATGACGTCATATAAGGAATATTTTGGAAATAGGAAAAAAAAACCTTTCACGCTTGCGAACTATCGCTTATGACTCATTAGCCAAATGTTAAACAAGTCTACTTTCATCAACATTTGATAAAAAGGGATGACGACATCGCTTTAAGAGGCTACCCTAATACACTAGGGCCTTATTTTTTGCAGATGTCAAAACCAAACTAAAATTTACTTTTGATTAGACCTCTGTGGGTGTTTTTACTTCTACATACTTAATTTCAATGGAATTCCAACCAACTTGGCCATCTCAACTCAAATCTTTGTTAATGTGAAACATTCCCTTTAAGGAAAGGATATATCGGTATTCATTGTTAAACTGATCGTATGTGGCTTTTCGTCGTGTTCGTTTTGATGCCATGCATTATGCAAGTCAAAAAGCGGGGACGCTTGTGACCATTAACCGAACGCGATTCGGAAGCGAAAAGTAAATAGATGCGATAGTATCGACGCCAGAGGGACGGACGAGACTGCGTGTACCTGTTGTATGCCCGCGAACCATTACTTTACTAGTGGCTGATTAGCCATGCATGGCGTTATTCACCGCTTTCACGGCGTGTAAATGTCGTGGGCCCTACGTCCACCGCCGCTGATGTACACAAACAGAGTGCGCAGATACTGCGATCGTGTGGGTGTGTTATTGATTGCTGGGTACTATCGATGCTGCACGTTTGCCGATGGCGCGCAGTCGGGTGCGTTGCTCATAAGGTCAGGAAGGTAACGTAGGGGTGCGCTGTGCATCAGTGTGTACTGTGTACACTATGCACTAGAGCCTGGAGGGCGGTGTCGGGTTCTGTCGGCCCGCCGCAACGCTATTTCCTGCACTTTCTCGTTGACGTCATATACCTAGAGACTGGCACTGGACAGTAGTAGTGGTTAATCACTAACAGCTTGGTCTTGTCTTGTCATGTATGTCGTCGGTATGCGTTAAGTTCCTGGGCTCTGACATAGTGATCAGAGTTTGTATAAGGAGTGTTACGAAGAAGGCTACTTTTTGACGAAAGTTGAGCTGTTTGAGTCTACTGCGGTCCTACCAACTGAACAATGTTCCACTTTCAGTTATATAACATGAGCACACTTTGTTGCGATTCTACACCATTTCTCGAAGTTGTAGGCTTTTGTCGGTTTAGAAATTAAACTCGTATATTGCGTGGATTTTTTTCTCACTATTCACGGCATGCATGAGACCAGTTATAGTTAACCAGGCATATGAGGCGTGGGTGTGGTGTCATACGTTGTCTTACCTGCCTTTTGGAACTCGATTTTGTATATAAGCGTTCTGTGGCACAGGTCTTACCAGTGATCATGGAATCGCAACAGGCTCTGAAAGTCTTTAAGAGTGTCAGTTTTTACTGAATAAGTGAAATTAGAGTATCTGTCTCGGCACATTGTGAATGCAAAGGATCCATAATTTTTTAGAGATGACAGATAAAATTTGAGTCCGTGAAGGTCAGTCATGTGGATTTTACCCTCACGCACGCACGCACGCACGCACGCACGCACGCACGCACGCACGCACGCACGCACACGGCACACATACTCAGATCAGAAGTGTGGTAACGTAGACAATATGTATGTTGCTCATAAGCACTGGCGTCGACATGGAGGGGGGGGGGCAAGCGTGGCAACTTGCTCCCCCGTCCCAACCTCAAATAGGGGACCCCCTGAGATCGGTACAGATCCGAGAAGATTTTCAGTTCAGAACAAAATTGGTAGGTCATTCAGTCCAGAGGTTTGCTGACACTTTATTCCTATTCTTGTCCCTGGGAATTCAACCAATCCCTTGAATTTATGTTCAGTATCTTTCCCATCCCGGAAATCCTCGATAATTAAGGACTGATCCTGATGATCTCAGTAGCAGCTTTTTCGAGGTTGCTATTATATATATACTATTATATTAAATAATATTATATATATATAATATATATATATATATATATATATTATATATATATATAATTGGTAAGAGAGAGAGAGAAGAGAGAGAGAGAGAGAGGAAGAGAGAGAGAGAAGAAGAGAGAGATGAGAGAGAGAGAGGAGATCGAAGAGAGAGAGAGAGATGAGAGAGAGAGAGAGAGAGGAAGAGAGAGTGCGTGCGTGCTGCGTGCGTGCGTTGCGTGCGTGCAGTGCGTGCGTGCGGGCGTCTGTGCGTTTGGCGTGCGTGCGTGCCGTGCGTGCAGTGCGTGCGTGCCGTGCGTGCGTGCGTGCGTGCTGCGTTGCGTGCGTGCGTGCGGCGTGCGGGTGCGTGCCACGTGCGTGCGTGCGTGCGTGGTGCTGCGTTTATGCCGTGCGGTTGCGTGCAGTGCGTGGTGCCGTGCGTGTGCGTGCGTGCGGTGCGTGCGTGCGGTTGCTGCTGCGTGCGTCGTGCGTGCGTGCGTGCCGTGCGTGCCGTGCGTGGCGTGCGTGCGCTGCGGCGTGCGTGCGTGCTCGCGTGCGTGCGGCGTTCCGGCGTGCCGTGCGTGCTGCTGTGCGTGGTGCGTGCGTGCGTGCGTGCGGCGTGCGTGCGTGCGTGCCCAGCGTGCGTGCGTGCGTGCGTGCGTGCGCGTGCGCGTGCGTGCGTTTTATCTCTCTTTCGATAACTTGTTAGTTCAACTTAAAAAAAAAAATGTGACGCCACTGGTAAAAGGCATAGAAACACAGGCGGTGGGACCAAATATACTTTTTCGATTAAATATGTTGTTTAACTTTTGTTTTGCTTGGCGAGGATTTTTCGACAAAAGACCAAATATATGAAACCTTGGATATGGTTTCAAGATGATCTCAAATTTGCACTGCCCCCGGGGTCCTCCTCTACCTTGTGAGACGTTCCTATATCCTTGGCTTTGCTTAAGTTGGGGGACGGTACAATTTGTGCTTATGGCTTTTGATTAACACCGGTGTTCCAGACATATAAATGAACCTTCACCTCTAATCCTGTGCTGTACTCTATAATGAAACATTGGAAATTAGAACAGCTCTCGGCCCTTTCGTCTCTGACAGCGAGCTCACAGCGAGAAAAGTACGGCTACTTATCTTAAGTTCGTAATTAGATCGCGGACTTTGCAGTGTAAAGAGTGGGGTGTGAAGTAAGCGCTCGTGTGCATTAATCTTGAGATGGAAACTTTTGCCTTGGTGCGTCGTCGCCTTTGATGAGATGCTGTTCGTTAGCCGGGAATCACAGTGTGGAAAGGTCCCTCTAAACTGTGGAATAAATGTGGGCATCCGTGGGATAATGCTGCGCAATCTGACATTGTGTCAATAGTTACAGGTGCTTGTCGCTGATTTACGTGCTGTTAAATTCTCAGGTCCAACTGCGTCAACCGGAAAGATAACTACAATTTGGGTTTGGCAAAAATGCGATACCACTCCAGCATTTCGTTGACGATGTGCAGGTTTTACTTCTTTTGGGGCAAATTGACCTAAGGTGTCGGCGCGCCCTTAAACCCCAATAAACAACAGGTTTTACTTTTTGGTGAATTATTTACTCGTCTCGTCTCCCGATACTTCTTTGCTTGCTTAAATATGTTGTTCGGTAATGTTACGTTTCGATGATGATTGATTACAAACACAAAAATGACCAAGACAACATAGTTTATGTTGATTAGCACTTCATCATCTAAGCTGTGGTTGGAAGCTTTGATCTTTTTCATCATCTCTAATGCAAAGCAATGTGAAATACATGTGTCGAGATGCCTCTGCACCTCAATACTCTGACCTTTCTTGCTCTGAGTAGCTTCCCATTGATATATACCTATATATTCCATGGAATCGTGGGTCGTAACTTGTCTTATGTTGCGACCCACGATTCCATGTAATATATAGGTATATATCAATGGGAAGCCAGCCACTCAGAGCAAGAAAGTCAAGATATTGAGGTGCAGAGGCCTTTGACACATGTCGTTCACTTTTTTGTAATTGGAGATGACTGATAAAGATGACTGAGTATTCAGTGCAGTTCTGCACTGAATACATCAATACTCAATACTCAATAGGTTCGGGATAGAAGGCCACCGTAGCTGTGGCCTTTAGACTCCAGCTCTCTACAGCTCTAGTCTCACTGAAGTCTTACTAGTACTGGTGTCTTGTCCAGTACTTGCGTAATATCCAGTGCTCATCGAGCCTATTCTTAAAAGCATTTACTGAATGAGCGCCAATGACATGCTCGGGGAGGTTGTTCCAGTTGTTAATTACTCTGATCTTGAAGAAGTTCTGCCTCAGTAGTCTATTCACTGGGGTTTTCTTAATTTCAGGTGGTGTCCGCGGACCGCGTGTACCATGGTTTTCAGCAAGCTCAAACAGCTGCTCATGTAGAATTTCGATCCTTCCTGTGACAATCTGAAGTACCATAATCATATCGCCTCGTTGCCTTCTGTAAAACATGGACGGGATGTTGAGGTGTTCTAATCTCTTTTCATACGGGAGATCGCATAAAGATCTGTCCAGCTTTGTTGCTCGCCTCAAAACTCGTTCTACTCGGTCCTGATCTCCGCAGTACCATTGTCCCCAGACACGTACCGTATTCTAAGATTGGCCTGAAATAGATTGAAAGAGAAGTGGTATTGTCTGTCGGTTAAGTTTCAAATGACCCGTTTCATTCATTCCCCAGCACTTTAAATGCTGGGCTACGTTGAGCGGTGTGTACATTGAACTGTATTCTGACTGCGATAACAACTCCCAGATCTTTTTCATTGATTATAGCTTCAAGGTATCACCATTATTTGAATATTCATGTGACATATTAGTATATCAAGGTGCATGATCTGCATTTTTTGGTTTGAAGGCAGTGTCCACGTTAGGTACCATACGTTAATATTGATGTTCTTTGGAGCTCATAGATTTCGTGCATGTTTGGTAGCTGCGCGATACCTTTGGTGCGTCTGCAATATTTTTCATTGACGATTTGACCATTTCTGGAGCATTTTAATAGTTACACCAGAAGAGCAAGGGCAGAGTACACTGCCTTGTGGAACTTCCGTAGTAACCGACACCATTGGAATTTTCTCCACCTTTACTACTCTTGCCATCTGTTAGTTAAAAATGCCTCAATCCATTTCAGAAGTCTTCCCTGGATTCCATATGTCAGTGCGTGACGCGACTCGGCATGCTAGTGCCCTGCAAGACGCGTACGATGCTCCCCACACCATGTATCATCCTCTCTAACCCTCCCTTCCCGTGTGCTCTGCTGACCGTCCCGTTCGTTCGACAGCCGATGTCAGGCGAGGTACCGATGCCGGTGGTGCCGGGCCAGGCGCCGGTCATGATGGCTCCGCAGCAGTATATCGGCCTGATGCCCACCATCGGGGTGCCCATGTACACCGCCCCCGCCATGGCCGCTGTGCCGCAGCAGCAGCATCGGCCACAGCCGCCGCCCGTCACACCGGAGGATGTGGCTCAGGTGAGGCACGGTGGCGCCGCCCAGCGACGGAGGATGGAACTATGACTTGTCAAAGAACTGATAGGTGGCGCTATAGTTTAGTTCACTGATGCCAGTCTGTTAGCTGAAATGTAAAATGAATGTATGAACTGCAACTTGGCCAGCTGAAATGAATGTAAGAACTGCAACCTTTGCCACTTACTGGGATAACTGGGATGGTGCTGTACTCAGTTGTGAGATGCTGCTATTTAAAAAACAGTCGAATCTGACTAGACTCCGACTCAATAAAGGACTCCGACTCGACGCATGCAACTTTTAGCTCTGACTTAATTTGTTTTGTTGGGCTCATGCTCGTTTTCCAATCATCGGCTCTTACCAAAATAATGACTCGAGGCTTAGACATATTGGAATATTGTATGCATACGAGCTGAGCTGATATTATTTTGAGTCTGACTCACCGCCTCTAATTCAACTTCTCCACTGTTTGCCGCTGCGATTTCGTCTGACATTCGCCATCCACCATCCGCCTTGACATCCCGTCCCGTTTCCAGCTGAAGGAGATGTTCCCTGCGATGGACGACGAGATCATCCGCTCTGTGCTGGAGGCGCGCGGCGGCGACAAGGCGCGCCCAGACCAAGGACCAATCCAAAGCTTCGAAAAGCGCCCGTGATTAAGAAACTACGAGAAGTCAACAGTAGTCGCGTCACCTCGAGACGTTTGTGTGAACTAGCAAGACCGTGGTCATCCGGAAGGGGGTCAGCACCTTGGGTGTTCTCTGCTCCAGAGATCGAGATAGAGGGACGCTCTCGGGCACGGGAGTGTACAATGGCATGGTTGTTATAAAAGTATTTGCGCTCCTGGGACCACGCCCCCACTAGGGCGACCGATGATCATGACCTAGCAGCGACCTTGGCGCGACACGCGCTGGGTGAAATCGTCACCTGAGCACGCTGGATGCGCATGGAGCGATACTACCGTCATTCCTGGTCCTGTATGACGTGGCGCGTCTCCTGACCGAGCTGACCATGGGCGACGTCTCCTGACCGCGCTGGGCGACGCCTTCATGAGAGCTCTAGTAGCTTGGGCAAATTCTCGCAGGAGCGCGCGAGCCCCGACAGCGCCTGTGGGTGCGACCCGTCTCCCTGGACTCACGGACGCTAGACAATGTGTGAGCGTCTCTGACCCAGCCGACGGCTGGGTCGAGCTCTGCAAGAACCAGGTCACAGAGGTAGTGTCGAAGAGACGTGCGCGCCCTGAACCCAAGAACTCGCTGGCGTCAAGCGATCGTTCAGCCTAGGACGCCAGCATCGCTGTGGAACGACGCGCTCTCTCTCTGACCAGTCAGCCGGACCGAACGTTTCCCTTGAAAGTTCATCATCCCTAGGAGCGAGTTGTACTCAGGGGGGTGATCCGAACTGTCGTGCCGATATCGTTCTCTGCACATGCCTCTGTTACACGCTTTGCCGAGAGGACTGGGACTAACTGACCTGGCAAGGATGCGATCCTGCCGAGTGGTGTGTTCGGCATAGTTAGACCTTCGGATCTGTGGAGAAGGTCACCCAACGGATTTGGCCTGACTGTGTCGCTGTCACGCCAACCACGCACGTCCCCCAGCGCGCACCCCTGGTTTGTAAACTGGGCGCTGCCCTTGTTTCGTCGTGTTGTCCTCTGTTCTCTGCTTTCTTGTCCTGCGCCGACCCGCGTCTTTCCCTTTCCGTCACACAGTGTCTGTAGCTGAGAAGTTGGCACCTTCGAGCGTTGGGCTTGTACCTCGAGACAGTTTGAACTTGCTACCCACTTGGCTGCTTTGAACTCAGCACTCTGCTTTGAGTTATTTGTTGAAGAAGAACGGCTTATCCTGTTTGGAGTGGATTAAACATGACTGGCTATGCATCGCTTACTGTTACTGTCTGGTTGAGTCGCCTCGGATTCTTGACTCGTGGCACACTTGGCGGTGTCCAGCAGTGGAAAACACGTAATGCGAGATATCTTACGGGAAATGGTCAGCGGCTTTATGACTGGGGTTGGTGTGCGAAGAACTTACGTCCCAGGACGCTTTATTTCGTGTAGGAGTGTCGCGCGAATACGGGAAGGTGAATCTGTGGGCCCTACTAGAATCCTCATTGAATGTACGGCTGTAATCAGAGCTGCTAGACTGTGCTTATGTGATGGGTTCATACCAACTGGCCTCCGCACGCAACATCGTATAGGTCATATATATGTTTCCATTAATCGTGTGGCCCGATAGTTTAGCAACGTACTGAGGGGAGAGAGCCGGAGTGGTT
This sequence comes from Semibalanus balanoides, assembly GCA_014673585.1. Lineage (NCBI taxonomy): Eukaryota > Metazoa > Arthropoda > Thecostraca > Balanomorpha > Balanidae > Semibalanus > Semibalanus balanoides. Next base: position 44,047 of record VOPJ01014035.1, read on the forward strand.
GTTAAATCTTCATAATCAGTAAATGAACTCTGAACATCGTACTTGCCTTGACTCGCTGTGTGAGATCAAAAGCAGAGAAAAGTACTAGTGAGAATGATGGCTGATTTTCGCCAAGATTCCGGGCGAGTGCATCATGGTGTCTAGTGCTCTAACTCCTCGTCTTAGCTTCGTCATTAAAAGTGGGTACTGTTAAAATATTATATCCAGATAAAATAAATCATATGACCCACGTCTGTCACACCCATAGTTCGCTTTTTGTTATATTCGCTACACCAAATTCGGCCGAGCGGCCGCTGTCCGAAAATTGTGATATACCTGAACTTGGTTGCTTGACCATGTGACTGCGGCCCTAAAGCTTGTGGGAGGCACTTACCAGCCGAACTGATGTCTTCGTCGGTTGTAACCGGGTAGGAACCAACAGTAAATCGACTTTTCGCACGTGGCTCCGCGCCTTTGAGAAAACGGATGCTAGAAAAGTCACCATTTTTATATCAAGAGATCGTAGCGACAACCACACACAACCAGACTGCCGTTAAATCAGGAAATCAACTTTCAAGCTTGTAATTACCACCTCCACGGATGGGCTTTAAATCTGTCAAAAACGAGTTAAAATTCCAATAGATGAATTATTTAGAATCAGGTTTCCAATGTTTAACCACAAAGTTTGAAGTAATAAATATTATTAAAAATCACACCTGCGCCGATAGCGTAACCCGCGAAGGTCTACAAATCAAACATAATCCAATGCCCGCCATTATACTGAGCACCAACGTCAATAAACAAGTGATAGACCCGTAAGTGATTGTCCGTTAAATTTGGAAAAGTCCTGAATTAAGCTAACGTTGCAAATCTATAACTTGCAATAAGCAGGCTTGAAGCATGCAGAATAGCAATAAGCAGGTTTGAAGCTGTAGGCTTGCAATAAGCAGACCACAAAACTGCTTATTGTGGAAAGCAAAGATTCGGGTTGGATAGGGGTTTAGTTACATTTATTTTCTCAGTCGTATATTTATTTTCCAGATATTTGTTGCTTTTTTGGGGTGCCCGCTTGCTGCAAGTTATTCCAAATCACGCAGTTCGGATGACTTTGCTTATAAAGCGTGACATACTGGCAATATCTGAGCTCTTCGCGCACCTGTTACATAACCGGTGACAAGAACAGCATAGTTGATAGTCCGGTGACGATGCACCGTAGTTCTAACCGCCAAAGATCCCGGCAAGCGATAACAGAAAATGCTGGTATACTATGAGCGTCGCTAGTAGACAGCTGTCAATCAATCATACGAGGTATGTCAGGCGTTTCGTGACCAGCCTCCCGCCCGTCAGTTTACTGCCTTACGATTGCCTCTTTTTGTGATGATTGATGGGACCACGCGTGTGCTGGTGACGTCATGATGGCTCCAAACAGTCGACACTCCATCCCTGGGTGATTGAGCTCCTTGTTACGGTGATTGATTCCCTTGTTACGCATGGGTATAGAAGTTTCGGGGCGGTGCTGTCAGGCGTGGAACAGTACATAATGTTGGATTGGATGTCGATGCGCATGCGTGATGTGCTGACGATTGTTCAGTACATTTCGCATTCAGCACCTCACTTGTTAATAAACCCACGAGTTTGCATTGGTGATTAACCCGCACTGTGCCGGAGGCGTTTCAACGCCTCCTCAGGTTGTTCGAGGATAGCAGAAAAACGGCGACGCAGCATGCCACCGTTTTTCGGCACAGGTGTCTAGGCATCAATACCCTTATGATGTGAAATTCTTGACCTCGGGTCAGGTCAGGTCAGGTCATCAGGCCAGGTCACGTGACCTCACCTCCAAAAACGGTTGCGGTCGTACCTCAGCCACAGTTTTTGGCCGATCGGTTTTCAACTAACAGGATTTAATTAGGCCATAAGTATTAAAGTACCTTATACAGTTCGTTTATATGTGATGCTCTTTGTATCGGTGGCCTTGGGTCAGGTCGATCACGTGACCTCTCTATTGTAAGTAAAAGGGAAAATTTGCAAATGCTTCCTATTCAGAGAATGCGCATCAGATCAGGCCAATTATTTCAGTATCATGCAGCATTGCAATCGGAGGCCATTCTTGACGACCCAGGAAAATATTTGTATCAGTTACCCTTACAAAGTCATATGAGGTCACAAACACATTCTTGTCAATAACTTTTAATTTGATTGAATAGAGATGTGAGGCAGATGCTTCTGTGAGTATCTCGTCGAGCTGCTTTCGAATATGTGCATTATAACCCACCTTGGCTGCCATATGACCTTGCATGACCTTGACCTGAGGTAAAATTTCGAATTGACCTAAACAACTTGCCATGGATAATGGGTATGTTTTGAAGCGCCTTTACGAAACAAACACGGTGACGTTAAAATTATTGCCTTTGAATTGCATAACACGTGCAAGTTATGAACAAAAAACTTGTTTTGCCCAAAATAGCCTTTTAATCTTTGATGACCTCTGGAGTCAAATCTATTGAACTGCGCTAAAATTTGATGACAGTAATGACGATATAATTTTGCAAGAGCTTTCGATTGTTTTTCTATTTTTCCTGGCTATCATAGTTCCCCGAGATGTTTGGGGGTTTCTGGAACAAATTCCATCAAATGTGTCCGTCCATGACATCTGGTGACCTCAATATTGATGTGAACCCCAAAAAACTGAATAGTTTTGTCGACATAATGTTTGACGTGTTACCAAATAGTATTTTTGGATTCCGCTTACTCCCAATAGGAGCCGAATTAGAAGGCGGTGTTCAGACGCCCCCCCCCCCCTCTTGCACGGTGTAGGTTGCGCTGAGCAGGCCGGCACGGCGCGGGTAAAACGTTGAAATCTATCGGAGAGCATTGGAGTCCGTATTTTGTATTTACCATTGTTGAATTTAAATTAAATATATCAAATGTAGTCATAAGGCCTTGGACATATTGAAATAAACAGTTCATTTGTAATATTTCTGATGAACCCCGATCATCCTAACCAAGACGACTTGATAATCTGACTTCCTCCTATGGTGGTTGCTCCAGGACCACCCCAGGGTAACTAGAGTCTAGACACCTCTCCACCTCCACCCAACACGACACACCAGTGTTCGGCTCGGTGTCCCTGTTACCACCCGGAGGCGTGATGCAGACGGCTGTCTGGCTGTGTTCCGGTCGGGTCAGAGGTCAACCCTGTGACCGCCGGGGTCATACGGCTGTCTCTCCTGACCCGGCTCCTGTCACGATCAGGCGAAGAAAGTCTGCACCGTGATCGACTCAATGGTCTGATGGAATACAAAGTTCAGCTGACCGGCCTCCATTGGGACAGCATTAGGTCGATGTCTGAGATGGGGTAACTACCAATTTGTTTCACACTTTTCACAATTTTCTTCACACTCACACTTTTCTCATTGAGTAAGTATTTATTTCACTATTTTAGCAAGTATTTGTTCATTTCATTCCAGCGAGTATTTGATTCACTCTGTTTGACTTTTAAACTTGTTTCCGGATCGACCAGTGTGAAAGTGCTCGTTGCTCATAGGATTGTATTTTGTTTGTTTCCTATTTATCAGGTTTTTATAATTTACTAGTGTCATTCATGCATTTCTATATGTCCGTTTTCTTCCCGTGCAATTATATCTGGTGTGTGTTCCTTTAACGCATTAATACTGATATCTGGTATATAAATATTGTCATTGTCTTGCACGTTTTGTAATATGGTGAACTGGAGGCCAGCTATGATGCCTATTCAGCCTGCACAATGCACATCCATCAGAATATTGCCGGTCTATTGTACCTACGTTAGAGATGTGATATTATCTTCGCTGAGAACTCACGCCGTAACCAAAGCAATACATTGACGGAAGTATTTTGACGAGGGGTTAGAATGGAAAGAGTTTTTCGGACTTTCATCTTCGTCAGTTGTGTAAGACTGTACAACGAAACGTTTTTCGGCCAAGTTCGCTTCTCCAGCCGTCCATCAGGTGGTTTGGTCCTGAGAAGGACCAGTTAGGTTGGTTGGGGTAGGAGAGGGTGTCCGTTAGCTCCCGCCAAACACTAACTGGTCTTCTCAGGGAATAAAAAAAGGCCACAGGGACCCAAACAACGGAATGACGGCCGGAAAAGCGACTAACCAAACGTCGTGTAACAGTCTTACACAACCTGGACGAAGATGAAAGTCGCGAAAACATCTTTCCAGAACAAATACATATTTTCAGCAAAAAGAAACACCCAGAGTGAGGCAGGGGCGCACCGCCTATACGGACACTAACTGGAAATGTCCGTACCCGTTTTTGAGCGGGCGCCGATGGCGCCTCCCCCTCGGTTTTTTTTCGGTTTTTTTTTGCAAGCCAACAGGAAAGGCGCGCGTGGCCTACAGAGTTGACGGCTCATTCAGGGCATGAACTGATCCTTGTGGACCCGAGGTTGCACATGCAACGCTGGCGCCCGCCTCCGACCAGTGTCGGCTCACGGCGCCCCTCTGCCAGTGACGGCTTCACGGCGCCCGCTCTGACCGAGTGACGGCTACGGCGCCCCTCTGACCAGTGACGGCTCACGGCGTCCCTCTGAACCAGTGACGAACTCACGGCGCCCCTCTGACAGAGACGGCTCACGGCGGCCCTCTGACGCAGTGTACGGGCTCACGGCGCACCTCTGCCAGTGACGGCTCAACGGCGCCACTCCGACCAGTTTGACGACTCACGGCGCCCCCTCCGGGACCCAAAAGTGACGGCTCAAACGGCACCGCCCTCTGACCAAGTGACGGCTCACGGCGGCCCCTCTGACCAGTGACGGCTCCGGGCGGCCCCTCGACCAAATGACGGCTTCATCACGGCGCCCCCTCTGACCAATGATCGAGACGGCTACGGCGCCCCTCCTGCGCAGTGACGGCTCACGGCGCCCCTCTGACGCAGTGACGGCTCACGGCGCCCCTCCGAACCAATGACGACTCACGCGCCCCTTGCCGAACCAGTGACGGCTCACGCTCCTAGGCGCCCCTCTGACCAGTGACGGCTCACCGGCGCCCCCTTTGTCCAGTGAGTAGCGCCCCTCCTGGCTTCCGGCGCAAATGACCTTCCGACCAGTGTCGGCGCTCCTCTGGTCAGTGAATGGCGCCCCTTCCGGCTAGTGACGGCGCCCCTCCGACCAACTGACGCCCCTCTCCGGCGGCAGGTGAGGCTTCCTCGCTCCGGCGAGTTGACGGCATCACTCCGACTAGTGACTACCCCTCTCCGGGTCGTGACGGCCGCCCCTCCTGGCCAGTGACAGCGCCCATCCGACTAGTGACGGGCGCCTCCTCCGGTCAGTGGTGGTACTCCTCCGGCTCAGTGACGGAGCCCGTTGGCAAAGTGGAATGGCGCCCCTCCGACTGTTTGACAGCCGCCTCTCCACCCGTGATGGTGCCCACTGGCCAGTGATGGCGGCCTTTTCCCGGCTAAATGACGGGGGGGTGGGGGCCGTAGCCTCTCCTTCCGCACGGTGTGGGAAGGAGAAGCGCCCCCATGCAAAAATTTTGCTTATTGATTGCGCCCCTGTCGATCAGGTGGCGCCCCTCAGGCCTCAAAGCAATGACCTGGTCCTTTGTGAATTTATGTGCACGCCACTGACAGGCACTCCTAGAAATCGGACAAATTAGCACTTCTGAAAGTAAATGGCGACTTAGGAACAGGATAAGCGCCACTAGAAAGAAATGCCGCTCCGTGGAGGCAAGCAACAAGGCACCCTAAAAAAGCCGGCTAATAAGCAAATAACGCCCCCCCCCCCCCTCCCACCGGGGCAAAAACAGGCACGGCATCAAAATTGGACAAATGACCAATTGCCCATGGGCATCGAAAGCGGGGGGGGGGGGGTACGGCGAGGGATGATTCCTCCCAAAGGGATTGCGTCAACCCCAAACATTTTTAATCATTTTAACCCACGAGTAAACTGGGGTTATATTCTGTAACGCGACTTACCTGTGGGGTATTTTTTTTCCTTTTGTAAAAGCTGTTCGAGTTTTCTTTTACATCAGCAAAATGTGTTAAATTTGAATCCGATTTCAAGACGTTTTGAGGAGTGGTCATGCCCGGGGCGGCCACCTCCTCCCCCTGGATCCGCCCCTGGAACGCCATCGTGTTTGTCCGCGTCAGAAACTTCGAAATCATATTCATGTTGACAGGTTAGGTCAAAACTGAAAATTTGTCCTAAAGGACATATAAGTCAAGTGGTGACCCAAAGTAGGTCTTGCGCACATTGGGAGACCTTTTTTTCGACGAGACAAAGTACATTGGTATCCAATTTTGACTTCTCTAATCGTCATTAATGGTCGATTATATATTGACAAAACAATGGTTGGTGGTCCTCGAAATTGAAGCCCGTACCTTAAATGGGAGTGGTGCCTACTCTTTTGAAATGTCAAATATATTTGTATTACGGTAAGAAGCTATTGCAAATTGCATTATTGGTTGCGATAATTTTCACGTTCTGGAGCCCCTATTAAATTGAATTTTTACTGATATTCCTTTTTGGCATTTGTTTTGTTTCAAAACTCATAAAACGATCGTCACTAATAAAGCAGAGTAGGCGAAGATGTTACCTAATAATGGCGCTTTTTAAAAGAACGATACAAACCTTTTATGAGGCAGTGTATGAGGTTTTGTTTAACAGTGATCGAGAATCTGTTGGGGCAGCTGTTATGCCAGTGCTCACGAGTTGTTTTTCTATTGGCCCAGAGCTAAAACAATATATGCTAGCGGTTATAATTTATAAGAGGCAAGCTTCTAGTAGCGAAAGCTCTCTGGCGACTATCGATAATTAAAGTATTCCAGTATGTGATTGGCGACTTTGGAAATATCTATCAGCAACTAAAAAGTGAATCTGGGGAAAGTAAGCATATGGCTAAAATTTCAAGAAAAAATATGTTCTAAACAGACTAGTGTCAAGCAACTGTCCACACGACCAAATGAGTGAGTAGGCAATACTCCCTTTAAGTCACCGATAATCAGAAATCCGAGAAAACCAAAATAATAGGAATCTAACGACCTTATGAAATCCTGGCAGTTTGAAAACTGATGTACCTAAAACTGTGGCTGCGGTACAACCGCAAACGCTTTCCGAAGGTTGGGTATCACGTGGACCTGGCATGTGACCTGGACCTAAGATGAACCCGAAGTCCAAGAATTTTACATAATTTGGGTAGTTGATTTCGAAAGGTGTGGACGATAAATTTTTTGCAAACACGTTAAAATTTCGCGCCGCTTCGTGGCGTAATAAACCAAATACCCTAGTCCTATTTTAATATAAAAAGCCCACATTCAATGCTTGCAAAGGCTTAAATGCACGCAAAAAAGAAGTACATTTTTTGCTGTCATTTTCAGCCCTCACTCAAAAATTATTGGCGAACGCACCTTGTACAGTTGACAATTGAATATAGTTTTTGCTCTGGTACTGTAAGGCAATGTCGGAACTTACAAACTGCAAGCTGACATCTTTCTTTTTTCGATATCAAAAGAAGTCGATAAAACGAGAAAAAATCCAAATAAAGAAAATATAAGAAACCATGTGGTTGCAAAATAAAGTGTACCAATTCCGGGAAGAAATTTGAAATTGGGGGTAGGTTAAGGTCCGCTAAAAAGGTTTGCCTTCCCCAAAAACGGCTGGATCCGCCTTTGACTACCTAACATTACATAAATTGACCACATGTTGTGATATTGCGTTTTTGGCGATGGCGCCCCTCTTGAGCGATGGGTCGATGGCGCCCCCCAACGCCAATGTGTCCGTACCACTTTTTGGGACGTGGTTGCGCCCCTGCCCAGAGGCGAGCCCATCTCTATGTCATCCATTTGGTTATTTGGTTAGTTTACTCTGTTACTTTGTACGAAACGGTGCAGTCTCCTTGGCACCGCCTAATACCGATAGTATGGCTATAGGTTGATGTTGGACGTTGGTCGTTTTTACCATTTATCTCAGAGCCTCCCATAACCAATGAAAATCGCATTCAGTTACAATTCAAAAACTGGAATTATCCCAGGATGCCATGGGGTTTTCATATTTTAATAGGAAAAACTCCACCATATTTTTAACAAATTTAATCGGAATGTTTTGTATGCATGGCTTTCCGAGGTCAGGACCCGCGCTAAGCAGAGCCTGTTGCGCTGGTCCTGACCTTACCACCGATCGGCGCAATTCCTGTTGGCCGGCATAATTTAGAGAAGAAAGTTGTCGTGCCCTGACTTCCTGGAACGTTGGAACACGGTTCCCGCCCGCTCGCTGACGTCACCTGGGCTGAGTGCGATACCGGCTGCCACCGGCCGCAGGCCATCCCAGTCAGGAGCAAATAGCGAGCACCGAAGCGACTCGAACCCAGGCTGCCACTACTGAGATAGGTCAGAAGACCAGCGCTCTCCCAACTGAGCTACAGAGGCGGACATATTCATTATAATTACGGTGTATAGGTAATATATATTCATATTCATATTCATTATAATTACGGTGTATAGGGACACAAACACTACTTAAATGAACAAATTAATTATTTGTTCATTGCATTCAATTAATTTAAACAGGTGCGTATGGGTGCTCCGACCCTGTCATTCCCTCCTCCTTACCTACCCTCCCCACTTTTACTCCTAATGATGGCTTACGGCCGACGCAAATTTGTGTTAATTATGTTGTCAACATGATCATTATCTGATATTGGCATGCTCTACCTTTTTGGAAAGCTCTATGTATTAGCTACAACATTACAATTTCCGCACTATAGGTCTGTTTTTAAGCATTTTAGAAAGAAAAAAAGTTAAATTCATACGATAAAAGTTAACGGTTAGCAGTTAGTGTTACCTTCCGCCAATTTTGATCAGCGGTTTGGTAGTTTAGCTTTAGCGAAGTTTTTTAAGTTTGTGGATTAGCGGACCAGCGGCTAGCAAAGCTAACTTTTCGCTTCGCTGTGCCCACCACTCACAACAATGATTGTAACTGATTGTTGTTCAGACTTCAGAGTTCAGTTGTTCTATGTTCATGGTGAGTGGTGCCATGGGTTTTCCACACCCGACCGTATATGCTGTGGCCATGTCAGCCTATAGACGCCTGAGTATTGTTAGCGGTGACCATATGTTGTGTCTCCCTAGATGGTCTCGGAGACCATTAACTGTCTCCAAGACCATCTAGCTCATGCTTTTTTGGTCTCGAAGCGAGACTAAATGGTTTCCAAATCGCGGGAAGTGTCCAAAGTGATCGGCAGAGACCATGGAGGTATATCGATGGATACCATTGTGTGAAAGTTCTCACATCAGGTTTTCAGTGTACCCCGACCCATCCTCCCGTGACAACCGACACGTGAAAGGCACACTGACGGCGGTTATTCTGCCGTGAGCCCATCGCTGCCCCGTCCTCTCCCAACATCAGCACCCATCCGTCCTACTGAGCGGCCCAGCTCGACAGTAGCGACCGTGATCGGTTTATAATTGTCGCGTCAGTCGGCTGAGGCTCCTCCATGGGTGGAGCTTTTCAGAACAAGCTGGTGGGGCAAAATATCACGTTGCCTGGCTGCTTTGCATGGTTTAAGTGTAAAATGGTCATTTTAAACGCAAGAAAACGTTATAATCTGTCAGACATTGGTGGGGCTGACCGGAAAGTCGGTGGGGAGTGGCCCCACCATTTGAAAAGGAAACTCCACCCGTGGTGCCCTCCGTGGTACCGTCAGCGGTGCCGCAGGGTCCGCAGGGTCTGTACTGTAGGCCGTCACTGAATATGTGGCGCGAGGCTTCTAATGAGTTACCTATGTAATTGTACAACGATGTGCGTGTGCGTGTGTGTGTGCGTGTGTGTGTGTGTATGTGTGTGTGTGTGTGTGTGTATGTGTGTATGTGTGTGTATGTGTGTGTGTGTATGTGAGTGTGTGTGTTTGTATGTGTGTATGTATATGTGTGTGTAGGTGTGTGTGTGTGTGTGTGTTTGTGTGGCGTTCGTGTGTGTGTATGTGTGTGTGTGTGTGTGTGTGTGTGTGTGTGTGTGTGTGTGTTCGCGTGTGTGCCGGCCTCCCGCCCGCGATGACCTTACAATGCCGCGCTGTGTTAGTAGAAAGGAGCCGGTCAGAACAATGGAAAACGGAAAATGTATTTCCCTTTTCACAGCGCTGTCCTCACTCCCAGTTATATCCACACACCTTCGCTATGTCCACGTCTGCATATCTGTCGTTTCATGTCGTATTTCCACGTCCCCGTGGTACGTACTTTCGTTTTGTCTCATTATAGCCTGCTGCCGTAATCGGGCAGCATCACACATCACTGCAACAAGGCAGGCTTGACGTTAATGAGGCTCCCGTTTCGTTTGTCGGCTGTGGAAAACACACTAACGAGCGTCACGTGCGTAATCCCGAGCATTGCACTCACCCCCACTCAAGCTCCCGCTGGGGTGCGCTCCTCACGGCCTTTCAGTTTTTGTTCGTCATTCTTAATTTAATCGATGCTCTGAGCACGTACTGAGAGTAAACTCAGCATTCTCAATGGTTCAGTGTCTG
>VOPJ01014036.1:0-32110 GCA_014673585.1 Semibalanus balanoides
AAACCCGTACCAATTTTGCGCCTCTTTGCAGTAAACAACATATACATACAATATAACAGGAATGTCCACATTTGAAAAGCTGAAGGGGTTTCAATATTTGCAAAAAGTTGGAGTACATATTTTTCTTCATTTTACCGACTCTCCATTTACAAATTATCGGCGACGCTCCTGTGTACAGTTGAAGATGAGCTGATCACTGATAACGCGCTCCCTGTCCCCCTCCCGGTCAACAACATCGTCGCTGACGGCCTGCTTTCCCTCCCCCTGCTCCACAAATTTTTGGAAATATTCCACTGGATTTGATCCCTTTCCCCAAACCAACAAATCCTGCATCACCTATGGATATAGTACGTTGGCGAAAAAAATGGACGTTTTATTGGTGTCATGGCATTGCGATTTTTTGGCCCGTAAAAACGATAAATGTTTTGACACACAAATCTTACAACATCGAGTATTGTAATGCCAAATTGGCAAAATTTAAAAAGTCAAAGAAAGGAAATAATCTAAAAAACGTCGAATCTAAGATTTGCTAATTTGCATAACCCCCTTAAAACTCAACAATTTTTTCCGATAAAAATACATGGCGCCCCCTCAGGCGCCAAAAGAGGCGCCCCCTGGGCCTGCAGCCCCCCTCAATGAAAATCCTGGATCCGCCACTGTCTGACCGAAGCGGACCTGTCGTTTCCGTAGGAAGTAAAGGTCAGGAGCTAATAAGATATGCGATATCAAGTGGTGCCATCGGATCAAATCCTTGCAGTAAGGCCTACTGACTTTGACAAGCAACGTAGATTAGGTAGATAGCACGTCGATTGAAAGACAAATCATTAGCTACAAACTAAATGATTTCGCCGTCGAGCTCCAAAACAATTTACAGCTCCCAAAGCAATTTTCTGCTGATTGGTATCTCAGTTAAATGATTCAAATTTAATTGCCGGATCACTTGAAAAACATGCGGAAAGTGAATTGATTCACCGCTGATCCATACTCATTCGAAGAGCTCGCTGCACTCACACCCTAAACTGTTAAATCCAATGACCACTCCAACAGACATGTCACTCCGCTCCGCTCCCTCCCTCCCTGAACTCACTTCTCTGCCACATCGTCGCGGTTGAAGAGCAGGTAGCTGTGGGCAGCGAAGCGCGGCACCTGTGGGGTCGGAAGGCGGCTGTTGCAGCGCGGCCCGCCGCTGCCCAGCCGACACTGGCACTGGTACGAGTCACCGTCCGGATGGCACACACCACCCTCATGACACGGGCGGGTGACGCAGGGGTGCGCGCAGTTGGCCACGTTGTAGCCAGACAGAGCCGCCGCCAGCATGTGAACCGGCTTCTCGTTGATGGTTAGCTGTGGGAGACGGAAGGTAGGTCACGTCAGGTCACGTCAGGTCACGTCAGGTCACGTCAGGTCACGTCAGGTCACGTCAGGTCAAGTCAGATTAAGTCAGGTTAAGTCAGGTTTAGTCAGGTCACGTCAGGTCACGTCAGGTCACGTCAGGTCACGTCAGGTCACGTCAGGTCAGGTAATGCCAGGTTACTTCAGGTCACGTCAGGTCACGTCAGGTTGCGTCAGGTCACGTCAGGTCAAGTCGCCGGGGAATAACAGTCAAAAAGCCACAAAACAGTGGCGCGCAGCGCTGCCGTTTTGCATAGCTATTAGGAAATCGATTACCCACATTGTGAGACGGTAATTATTGACCTCGGGACATCTCAGGTCAGGTCACCAAACAAAATGTATAATTTTGGTCACATTTCTAAGTTGACCTTGGCTGGTCAATATGAATATTAATAGAAGCGCGTTGACAAGACGAACACGATGGCGTCAATATTGTCTTATCTTATTTTTAGTTCATGTTTATGTCTATGTTTATTAAAGAAAGGGTAAAACAGCTGATTGTAAAACAAACTGCATTGCCGAAAAAAGTTGTTTATCTTTGTTGACCTATGGAGCCTAAACTTTTGACCTTAACTGAAATTTGAGGACATTTAAGGCTCATAGTTGCAGAGATATTTGGAAGTTTCTGGAGCGATGTCCTAAAACTGGAAAATCTGGCCTTTGATGACCTCTTGTGACATCAATATCGACCTGAGTAAAACAAATAAGGAAAAAGCTATAAATTATTTTTGACGAGATTTAGCACGGTATTTTAAGTTTTTGTCCACGTCCCATAAGAGCCGAGATCAAGGGGAGGGTGTGGCGAAATTCTCCCCCTCCACGGCGTGTAATTTTTAGAGGCCCTCTAGGGCGAGTGTTGAGTCACGTCAGGTTGGGCTGGTGGTCCGATTTATGAAATGGGTCTGGTCACTACCAATACGATACGACAGCTTGCGATAACAGTGGAACTATGCGGGTCAATTCATAACAGCTGATGAACGATGAAGCATGGTGTTCCTGGACGCAGTTTCTGAGTTTCAACTATGCATCAATAGTCAAACTCAACAGTCACAAGCTTCATTGCATTAATATATTATAATTTCGAAGTTTAACTCTTGCTTATCTGATCAATGCCTTCTTACTGCAATTCCAGCTCCCGAGCAAGCAACAAAGTTGGCGACTCTGTATTTCCTACGAAGTAATTCCCTCAAGCGCTAAGTATGCAGTCCGTGTATCTGTGTGCTACCTGGAAGCAGCACCGAACCCATTTCCTCCCCAGATAAGCAGTCCTCCTGTCCCCCGTGACCCCGTCTTTGTCTGGTCCCGGGCTTCACCGGCTGACCTACCCTCTCCTGTTCAGTATTCCTTCCCCCTGTCATCTAACCCCGGGGACCCCCGTGGTGTCACACCTGACACCAGGGACTCCGGCGGTGTCACACCTGACACCAGGGACTCCGGCAGTGTCACACACCTTCTGAATGCAGCCCTGAAAGCCGTCCTTGAGGAAGAGGGCGCTGGAGACAGCGTCGTAGTTGGCCACGCCGCCCAGGAAGAGGTTCTGCGGCAGGGTCAGCTGGGTGAAGGCGCCGCTGCTGCGGCCGATGACGGCCGGCTGGGAGTCCACTTCGAGGACAGCTTCCCGGCCGGTGCGGCTGACCCGCACCTGGTGCCACCGGTGCAGCTCCACTGGCAGCGTCGTGCTGCCGGGTCGGACACAGAGGTCACATACAGAGTGAGATGCAGGTCACATCTAGATTACATGCAGTCACATGTCACATGCAGAGATTACAGAAGTAACGCTCTGAGGTCACATTCTGGAGAGGTCCTTTCAGAGGTCACTTTCAGAGGTCACATTCTGGAGAGGTCCTTTCAGAGGTCACTTTCAGAGGTCACATTCAGAGGTCACATTAGGATTCTGCAGAGGTCACTTCCAGAGGTCACACTGCAGTGGTCACTTTCAGAGGTCAGATTAAGAGATTCCTTTCAGAGGTCATACATGAGGATCACTTGCAGAGGTCAAGTTCAGAGATCACTTTCAGAGGTCACATTCATGGGGGTCACTTACAGGTATGACAAAGGTCACGCATAGGAGTCATACACAGGGAGTCACACATAGGAGTCATACACAGGGAGTCACACATAGGAGTCACACTCGGAGGTGCGAGGAGGCAAGGTTCGCACACAAACGTCACATTACAGTCAGGTGACATACAGGCACACAGAGGTCACAAACACGCACAGAGGTCACATACAACCACATACGAACAGATTACAGACACCTGACGTTTCGAAGGATCACTGAGTGACACCGAAGTTAAAAAAGGCCGCATAAAAGAGTCATAAGAGGCCGTGACCATTGGACGTCTCAGATCCATTGTCGCTCACCGAACGAAGGTGACTCCTGTTCCCAGATCGAAGGCGAACTCCACATGTCCATCACGCATGCTGACGGCCATGAACTCGCCCTGGCCGTTGTCGTGCAGCCCGTTATAGAGGATAATACCGTCCGTGGCTGTGGGCTTGACCGTCACCTCCAGCGAGAGGTAGGAGAGCGCTGAAGTCCCCAGGCCCGGGTACTTGAGGTGCGATGAGCCGTTGAAGAACGGCACCTGCGGCAGAGAGATGCCGATATATACCGTGAGTCGCTGTCCATCTCAGGATCCGGTCAATTGCCGACGATACCTGAAATAAGTACGTCTAGCTCGGCTATCACTCTGGCTTAATTGCTATCGATATTTTGAAGTGACGTCATTAATCTGGCAGTGCATTCTTTCGGTGATCTAGATAGCTTAAAACCTACCAATGAATATATACATATATATGGGATAGGCAAAAATGTTTCCACATAACAGCTTATTTGATGAATCGTTCGGTTATGTTTAAGGCAAATGTTCATCATAAATGTTTTGTCACTGAGCCTTCAAAATCAAAGTTTACGGGTATGTAAATGGATATGTTACTAAACGAGCGCAAAGTATAATCAATGTATGTTTTTTATATACAAGAAACAGCAATTATATTTGATACAACCGAGCGTAATAACAAATGAACGTTTGGTGCTGTACGGACAGGCGACAGCTAACCTTTCACGGCAATTTAGCGCCCTCTTGGATCTCGAGAGCCTTCCATGAACCCTCATGACATTTAGCAAATGGTTCGGTCATTATATCCAGAGAATCCTTAATTGTTAAAAATGCCGCGAAGCTGACTTCTGCTGAAGTTGGCGGCGAGTTAATCGGCCAAACTTGGCAATGAGCGTCGCGGAGAACTCCGGTCGAGCTTATTGTTTTACCAAACTCCTGCTGGCTTGCTTTAGTCACAAACTGCCGTAACTCAATAGACTGGCAAACTTTGACAGCTCGATCGTCACCTGCGCTGGCTTACCGAGCGCCCCTCTCCAACTGATTACCAATCCAATGTGTCAACATCACATACCGAGAACATTCATTTCGTCATCACAACCACATCCATAACTGGGTTTACAGCTTCAGAGCTGCATTTCAATATTCGTTATTCGTCAGAGATTGTTCTGCATCGACTGAAGGGCAATCATGTTCTGATGCAATCACAACGCATTTACCGTGGTCTCCAATAAAACGACTTTTTAGAAACTGTTATAAACTGTTATATTGTGGTATGAAGTGATAGAGAAAGACAAATTTCTTGACATTGCTAAATACCTTTGGGAAATACGGTAAATGGATATTTATAATTGGGTTTTTCGGTATAATTGGAAATGTATAAAGCATCACCAATTTGAATTAAACAAAACAACGAATAAAGGCTAGTTTACCCAATGCAAGTTTATACACCTCCTTGGTTTTCGTTCGAATAGTAAAACATTGCTTGTGAGGGAACAAACTTTAGGCCGCCGGAACATTACAACCATTTTCTGAAAACTTTCCTATCCAGTCTGACCCCCGCAGTCAGAGCTGAAACCCAGCACGGCCGTGATGCGATGATCGTCAGTTTCGGCACGTTCGTCCACTTGTGACGCTGCTGTGGTGGATCAGGCAGCGGGCCGCGGGATCAGCTGCCTAAGCCGCGGGACTGCCAACGCCGGGCAGAGACATGGACTGGTGCAGTGGTTCCCAGCCCTCCCGACACAAGTACTCCTTTTCAGCAGTCAGAGGAGGCCATTACCCCACCCTTCAAAATGTACACCGATTTATAAATAATAGGGCTGTTTTCCATTGTGTTGGTTACACCTGTCTACACACTTCCATTGGAGCGTCGCAGCTCGCAATACTGATATATATATATATATATATATATATATATATATATATATATATATATAATAAAATAAACAGACTGAGAGCACACATGCATTTATTCTCTTTTCTTCACCAATTTCTCAATTCTGGTCTTCGTTGCCGACAAGGCGCACCGAAAAGATATGTTGTTAGCCGAGGGCTGCATCAAAGCTGTCTTGGCGTAGCGTTTATGGCTCAAATTCACAGGCCTTCATGACCCCCGAATAATGGCTCCGTTATTCCAAATGGGGTCATGACCCACCGTTTGGAAACCTCTGGACTAGTCGCTCCCTCATACACACCTCACGACCGGTAGACCAGCCTGATGCCGGGGGAGGGGGGGGTGGGGAGAAAGTTTGATTGGTTAGTATGGCGACAAGCAACGCCTCTCTAGCATTAACCACTGAGCTGTTTCTTCTACCCGTCACAACATCCAATATGGAAGTGCTTATTTAATTACTTGTATGCAAAGCAAAACACGTATATAATTAATGAAAAAGTATGTATAGTTAAAGGGTAGATAAAGACATTAGTCATTGATGCACTTTGCATCAGCTAGTTATAGAGTAATAACTACGTCGCACGAATCAACGGGAGCTGCCTGAGGAAAGGGGATAAGGAAAATAGTTTCTGAAAGATTACAGCTGATATTGCTACAGTTTGTCATCAACAAAGCTCAATTAATTTCAGCTTGAGCTGAAATTAAATGCCGTCGATGTAGTAAGAAATTTATGAGGGTTTTATTCAAATTTGCGGCGCGAAGCAGTTAAGCTTCATTCGACTAGGACGCAACAGACGGACCACATTTACACATGTCAGCATTTCAATGAAAATTGCGGTCGATATAAAGATATGGTGATGATATGTGCAAATTAAGTTTTCATACAAATTTTCTGAACAGCGTTTGCGGATAATATTTTGTGGAGAGTATTGCGCTTAACGTTTCGCCACGACATACCCACATACGGTAACTATTACCTTTTTCTGATATGTTGACAGTCTCATTGATAACACCAAGCTTTATGGTCCCTGACGGAAGAAAAAATAGAGCTCTCTAGGGCTCTCATGCATAAATGGAGGAACATGGTCTTCCCAGCTACACTATGAAAACAGGGTCTCTTATGCTGGTATTCAATTGATTGTACTTACAACTTAACTTCCATGAAAATAAAGCACAGAAGAGACACATTCAAAAATATAATGATATGGAATGAAATTAACACTATAGGAAAATAAATATGCAGGTTACAAAAAGGAAAACTTCGTATTTAAGGACTTAATCCGCCACTATAGTCAGGACTTTTAACTGCTCCTTTGTGGAATCTGCTGGGCGCTTCAAAAATGGCAGTGTCTCACTAAAAAAGAACAGAATACGTCTGACGACAGCACATCCCTCAAACAAATACGTAGCATTTCTTCATTCAGTTGTATATCCTGGAAAACAGCCCGGAGCACGCGAACATTTTCCAGACGGCGGTATGGATTATCTGGCGAGATAAATATCTCTCCACGGTCCCGTATCAGTATCAGAGCAACGTTTCCAGCAAAATAATATTGATACATGTAATCATATTCCGAGTTGCTGCTCTCTCGGGACAAGCGGGACTGTTCCGAACAACCAACGCACTTTAATTATTTCTCCAAAACGGCTATTTACAGCAAATCACCACCGTCGCAATATGAATGCAAATTTAAGCCACCGAACAAAGCTGATGTACTCGAGAGAGTAAAGTGAAGGGAGAAACGCCTTCAAAACACCCCAGTAGAACGAAAGTCACTGGTTACCTTACCTCATAGAAACCCCGGTCCAGCCCGGCCTGGACACTTCCCAGACACTCTGGTCCAGCCTGGCCTGGACATCTCACACACACTCTGGTCCAGCCCGGCCTGGACACTTCCCAGACACACTGGTTCAGCCTGGCCTGGACACCTCTCAGACACACTGGTCCAGCCTGGCCTGGACATCTCCCAGACACTCTGGTCCAGCCCGGCCTGGACACCTCCCAGACACTCTGGTCCAGCCCGGCCTGAACATCCCAGACACCCCGGTCCAGCCTGGCCTGGGCACTTCCAAGACACTCCGGTCCAGCCTGGCTTTGACCCTTCCCAGACACTCTGGTTCAGCCTTGCCCGGACATCTCTCAGACACTCTGGTCCAACCCAGCCAAACTTTGTCACGCAGCGTCCGTACACCCGGCAGCCGGAGTTGGCGACCAACGAGCCCCTGGAGCCCTCCGTCAGCTGCGTCTGCTAGCCACCCCCCGCCCGACGTAAACTTCCGCCAAACTCCGACCATGCATCGCACCACCGCCAATATACCGCCTCCAAGCTGTCGGGTGGGGGGGGGGGGAACAGCGCTGCTGCCGGCAAAGTCGTGTGGCACTCGAACTTTGGCAACATATGTCGACGGAGCAAGCACATCTATAGCGAGGACATAAGAACACACGGTAGTCAAGCAGTCAGGCTGTTGCAGTTTATTGAAAGCTGCAGACTGGACATTGGTTCTGATATATCGGTTGTCCTAGCCTTTTGTTTTTATTTGACAATATTTATTGTGTTATTCAAATATACATTTTTCGCAAAAAAGTTTTGACGGCTGAAAGTTAGTTCATTGGAAGTTTAGTCGCGAAGAAGTTTTTGCTTTGGAAGTTTTGACGGTTTGAAGTTTTGACGCTTGTAAGTTTTGCCATTAGAAGTTTTGACGCTTAGAAGTTTTTGCATTGGAAGTTATTTCATTGGAAATTTGGTCGCGAAGAAGTTTTTGCTTTGTAAGTTTTGGCGGTTGGAAGTTTTGTCGTTTGGAAGTTTTCCCATGGCCATTAGAAGCTTTGTCGCTTAGAAGTTTTTGAATTGGAAGTAATTTCATTGGAAGCTTTGTCGCGAAGAAGTTTTGGCTTTGAAAGTTTTGACGTCTGGAAGTTGTGACGTTTATAAGTTCTTCCTTTAGAAGTTTGGACTCAGAAAAATAATTCCATTAGACGTTTTTCCATTGGCTTTTTTGACGCGTGTAAGTTTTGAGTGGGAAGTTATGTCGTTAGAAGTAATTCCTTAGAAGTTTTGTCAGCACACCATGACCATTACAGCCACCGTCCGGGATGTGGTTGTGCGGCTTGTGGCACATGCATATGACCCACATCATATGCATATGTCCGTGATTCCCGTTAAAGGGACACTGTCCACTCAAAGTAAAATTTGATATGTTAAAAAACAGACGAATTTGATAAGCACCATGAAGTCCGTTTTTTTTCTTGTATTCGCGTCCAGTCGCCCAATATCACCGTTCAAAGTTCAGTTTTCTTCCAGCCAATTGAGGTTGTCGAGTCCGCCACACTACTTACCAAAAATGATAGCATGAGGGAAAGTTTCATGTAAAATAAGGATATTAATGTAAAGAAAGTTTTTTACTTTTTTACTCGAAGGGGATTTGATTTCCCACATAATGAAGTTTTTCCCGACCGAGGGTGGGTGGTGTTTTTCTTATGATGGTCCTCGATTCCGCGAGATACCAAATTGGAAAGAGTCTGGTTCACGTTTTCATTGGCCAACGACTCAAATTGCGGCAGATGCGGTAATTCAGTTAAACAGGAACCACAATGTTATAAGCGCATCGCGTTCATCCAATGTGCAATAGCCGTCACTGACGGATGGTCAGTTCAAGTTGATATCCCTTCTCTGTGATTACAGTAACTTGAGCAAACGCTTCCATGTACGTAGTGGTGTGTATAAATCGTAAACAGGTTTTAGATTCTTAAAAGTAATGCAATTAATGATTGTTTTTTGTTATTTGCGCTTTTTGGATAAGAGTTAAATGACAATTAAAAATCATTAGTGGTTCTTAGGTCTTGTTTAAGCCTGTTTTTGCAATATCATCCGGAAGAGGCAGTGTCCCTTTGACCGCGCACTCAGCAAAGAGCACTGTGCCCGCGACAGAGTGCTGCCGGCCATGAAGGCAGAAACCTGCAGTTTTGACTGTTAAGGTACCGGGCCGCGCCTCATATCCATGATATATAGTCCGAGCACAGGTGTAAGCAGGCTATGGACCGTTTTATACGTCAGCCCAGAAATCAAGGCCTTGAGAACATCTGTCACGAACTGACCACTGTGACCACTAAAAGGTAGACTTATGCATGTGTGTTTTTCACCTGTTTGTGATGCTTTTTAACTAATGCAGTCCTTATAGGTACAATTTCGTTTTGTTGTATGTTTTTTATGTTAATTTAACTTTTTGTTTATTCCAGGTAAAACGTACGTTTTTCTTGAAGTCATGTGTCACGTGTCATGTGTATTCCTTTGTCACCAAATAACCGTGTCATCACCGATGGAACAAAATAAACTAAAACTGCGATGAAAATGGTTCCTCCCAACGCTTCAGCTGCATTTTAAGTGCGGCTGTTAAAATTCCCTGCATAATCTGAACGTCCACAACTCTTAGTCGAGCTGAAACCTGGTTGGTAAAGCGCTAAATCCTCGGATCATTTCACCGCATTTACGATCGCACCCACGACCGAACATTCCAGCCACGCCTGACGGATTCGGTCGGGATTACCGCCGCTGAAGATGGCGACCATTTGAAGCGGATCGCGCTGAAGATTTGTCGCCGTGACACGTCCATTTTCCGCGCCATTCATCTCCATTAAAGGGAAACAACGCCCGCTCTGGGGACTGTGTTTAATTGTGGCCGGCGGCGGGGCTGTGGGTGTGGGTAGTCCCCAGGCCGGGCCCCGTCGCTCCTGACGCGACATGGGTCGCCATGGGAGGAGTCAGTACCGGGATGTGACGATATCCGGCTGCCACGAACTCGCTCCCGTGACAGGATGTGGTCTGTTTTAAGGTCGCCAGCAAGACAAGGTGGAAAGCAGGCAATGGCAGATTCAGAACGGCAAACAAGTTGGTTGAGGCGAAAAATTGCAATATGTCCAGGACCATTCCAAAACTCATTAGATTCCACCCGTTAATGGAAGAAGAACAGACTGATAATACACTTATCTTGGAAAGAAACAGGCAATGGGTCATTTTCCGCCGATGTGAGTCGTTTTGGGGGCAATAGCCCGATGGCCCCTTGGATTTGATCCCTATAAAGCAGGATTTGATTTATAATTACGAATGGCATTGCATAAACATCCTAACTACATTTGAAATAAATGGTTTTGTTTTATTAACTCAGTCAATACGTTCCTTGTATACCTCTAAGTCTTCATAGTTCATTTAAATTCGGGTCATCCATAAATGTTTGGAAATTGGTAAGTAATGATGTATATAAAACATAATGAAACTCAACTAAAAAAAGCTATCAGTAACAAGCAATAGCGCAAAATTGAAAAGGAAAAACAAATAAAAAACTATTGTAAATAGACGTATTTTATCACGAAGAGTGTCAGTTTGTTAGTCAGTTTGACAGCAGAGACAGCCTGAGATCAGAGCTCACTCAAGTAGCGTCCCACGTGCGATCGGGGCCTTATTATAGTCGGCTCTACGAACTCAGTGGCAGAGGCTTCTGTTACCAGGTCTCTTATAACAAGCTGTCGGCTTCAGACTGTTTGGTACGGCCTTGATAAAAGCTTCGTCGGCCAGGCCGGTCGTCAGACCGTTGGCATTAGCCGCTGGACCGTCTCTGGGGTTACCATCAGCCCAACAGACCTGAACCGGAGCCTGAGCTGGAACTGGAGCTGAAGCTGGAGCTGGAGCTGGAGCTGGAGCTGGAGCTGACGCTGGAGCTGGCTGGAGCTGGAGCTGGAGCTGACGCTGGAGCCGGAAGCTGGATCATGAGAGCTGGAAGCTTGACGCTGGAGCCGGGAGCCAGAGCCAGAGCCAGAGCCGGAGCCTGGCAGCCAGAGCCAGAAGGCCAGAGCATAGCCAGAGCCGGAGCGGAGCCGGAGGCCGGAGGCCGCGAGGCCGGAGGCGGAGCCGGAGCCGGAGCCGGAGCGGAGCCGGGCAGCCGGAGCCGGAGCCGGAGCCAGGAGCCAGAGCCAGAGCCAGAGCCAGAGCCAGAAGCCAGAGCCAGAGCCAGAGCCAGAGCCGGAGCAGAGCCCAGAGCCGGAGCGGAGCCGGCAGCCGGAGCCGGAGCCGGAGCGGAAGCCCGGAGCCGGATCCGGGAGCCGGAGCCGGAGCCGGAGCCGGAGCCGGAGCCGGAGCCGGAGCCGAGCCGGAGCCGGAGCCGGAGCCGGAGCCGGAGCCGGAGCCGGAGCCGGAGCCGGAGCCGGAGCCGGAGCCGAGCCGGAGCCGGAGGCCGGAGGCCGGAGCGGAGCCAGAGCCAGAGCCAGAGCCGGAGCCGGAGCCGGAGCCGGAGCCGGAGCCGGAGCCGGAGCCGGAGCCGGAGCCGGAGGTGGTAGAGCCTGAGCTTCTAGCTGGATTTATAGTCTGAGTCGGCGCGCCGTCAGCAGACGGAGCCTTCTGGCAGACGTGAAGTCGGTCGGACATCTCCAGCTGACAGCGGCCACATTATTAAACAGCAGAGGAAACGCGCGGCGCATCAACTCGATACGGACACACGCCACTGTCCAACACACCAGCGCAGGTATCACATCCAGCGGCTACAGTACGTGCTTTGGGATCAGTCTCTTGTGTACTGCAACGTAAACACGCCTCTAATGGCCGACACACACGGAGTCAGATATTACGGGCGGCGTTAATGTCGGCCGTGAAATGCCATCGTTTTGTCGTCGTCGTCGTTTTATTCGCCGGCCGTGGGCTATCGCTGGGCACATTAGCTCCAGCGCCCGGCAGGCTGGGGACTATTGCTGGGCACATTAGCTGCAGCGCCAGCCGGCGGATATGTGACGACAGACAGCGGCACAACTGCAGCTGATGGCCAGATGGAGCGGCTGTATTGACCCAGTTTCTGAGACTGAGCCCCAGCAGCTCTCCTCGTATTAAGCTGAGTGTTTTGATGCACGTCAAGTTGATGTGATGATGCTGGTGTATCTCACGGACAAGTGTTACAAGTGTTGGAGGGAAAATCAATCTATAGATTTTACACGTAATTTATTGCAGACGCAGAGTGCAGACCAATCATTCTGCGTGTTAAGTTTTCGTGGCAACATCCGGCATGCATGTCTTGAGTAAGTGCAGTAGCGATGCTACTACAATAAAGTTAAAGCACATGTTAAATTAAAAAGCATTAGCGCGTAATATTTTCCACATTATGCACTGACATATCGCACTGGCGACATATGGTAAAAGACTGACTAAACTCTATATACGGCCTTGGGCTAAACTCTTCTGTGTATGCAAATGCACGGTAGATAATAGCCGTTTTCACGATGGATCATTTTGCACGAAATGTTTTAAAGCATTCTAAAATGTTTTAAAATGTTTTAGTAGTAGCTGTTTTCACGATGAGCTAATTTGCAAAAAAATGTTTTTACCCTCGCCCTACAGGAACGTACGGTGAGGATGAAGTCATTTCTCGCAAATTAGTCCATCGTGAAAACGGCTACTACTAAAACATTTAAAAATGTTTTAAAACATTTCGCGCAAAATAATCCATCGTGAAAACGGCTACTGTGTATGTATAAATTTGTGATCTCGGCGTTTTTCAAAACTACTGCACTCGCTTCGCTCGTGCAGTAGTTTCAAAAAACGCCTCGATCACAAATATCTTCATACCAGCATCGTTCAGGAATACTTCTTACCATATGCCGAGCAAGTTAAGAAGCATTAGCGCGTGAAGTGTGGTATTCTCTGCATTATGCATTGGCATACCGCACTGGCGACATATGGTAAAAGACTTACTAAACTCTGCTGTATAGGTAGATGTTTGTGATCTCGTTTCTCGTTTTTAAAAACTACTGCACTCGCTGCGCTCGAGCAGTTATGTCAAAAAACGCCTCGATCACAAATTTCTACATACCAGCAACGTTCAGTAATGCTTAATACCTGCATGAATGCTTTATTTTTGCGCAGCTTGCAAGTTCCATTCTGATGTATTGTCTATTGAGTTTTTACGCCTTTTATTCATCAGGGCCAAAAACATCAATGCATGAACTGTACGAATGGCAAAGGTAAACAAAGTTAGGTAAGTTTAGGTGACAAGTTTCACCTCTGGTCGGACAGTCGTTTCCGGATCAATGTTGTATTAATTACAGAGCTGTTTTCAGAGCAGCGCCATTTTGAATGTTGCATACCATAGTGCACTAATCCCACCATTAGCTCAGTGCGTTGTTCCAATTAAATTATAACCGAAATAAGGGTACTTATTCTTCAACAACTCAGACCAACTAGCTACAGCTCTGTCCATTAGCTTCAGCGTTACTCCTTACTATAACGAGTAATGCTTTAAGTGCTATGCAACGGTTCACGTCGTCTAGTGCTGTGTAATATGCATTAAGTANTTTTTTTTTCTCTAAAAAAATCACCACCAGAAAATTCAGAATCGGTCAGATTTTGGACATTTTTGGCTTCAACCAAAATCGGTTGGTAATTGATCAGCCAAAATGCCTTCTGTTCGGTATTGGATTGGTATTGGTCAGGATATTTCTAGGAAAATTAAATTATTAGTACTCACTGCCACCATCAGGCCAAATGTACGCCAATGTTTCATCAGATGACAGCGCGAGAACTGTGACTTCCGGCGGCGTCCGGGGTACCTCGGAGGCCCAGCACCCACCACCGAGCCAGGATGGTAATCCGCAGCACCCCGCCTCTACCCGGCGGCCATCGAGACACAAGAGAGCGGCACCGCGGCCGCCACAGCCGTCTGCGGAGGTCAGCTACTCAGACACTCACGATGCATATACTAACACCTTTTATGAATGACGCGAGCGTTCATAGTTTCGGAGTTTTTAGTTGCGCATGCGCATGCGCTTTAGCTACGATTGGTGCAAATTGTCCTAATTGTGCATTAACATATTATCAAAATATAGCATTTGATGTTGGTACCATTTTATTCGCATGTGCGCGACATAAAAGCCGAACCACCTGACTGGAGTGTGATTACAGGATCTCTCGACGACCACCACCGGTCCCAATGAGCCGGTCCCGGCGGCGTCCGCCCACCGAGGAAGCTGCAGCACGCTGTCCGACGTGGACTCTGTGGCCAACCCCCACCCGCCACAGCGGCCGGACAGGGAGCCGCCACAGCAGCCGGACAGCGAGCCGCTCCACAGCCGTGTGTCGCAGGCCTCCCAGGCCAGCTCCAGCAGCTCCGGGTTCCACGAGACTGATCGGCCAGACGGGTACGGGTCGATCGGAAACCACCGAGGTTTCTTCCGCAGGACATTGTTGTGATTTCCGGATGATAAGGCTTGTATTAGAAGTTAATAGCAAACTTGTGTAGCTATTAACTTGTGGTGTTAATAGCAACGGATGTATCAGTTTTCCGATTTTATATTTGTCTATGATGCTGGATACTTCATAACATTCCGTTTGTTTCAGCCGCTCCTTGGAGGAGCGTAGAACGTCGGAGTCTTCACACGAGGCTATCGAGCGTCGGCCGTCGCAGGAGATAATAACAGCAGCGTCAGGTGCTGGTGCCGGCCAGCCACGCCCAACAGCGGCTCATCCTGCCGGCAGACGCCGGGCTCCGCCCCCGCCTCCACAGCAGCCGGTGGTGACGGGCCCCGGGTCTCACCCTTATGGGCCGAAATCAGCGGCCGTAGACGCGAATAGCCTCCCAGACGGCAGGTTGCCACCAGGAGGTAAGACATGAAAGACGCCGGAAGTCGCTACATATCTGTTTTCACTGAATACGCATTGTCCTCAGTGACGTTCGAAGTCTTAATTCAACTGACTCTGATTATGCATGGTAAAGTTAGATCTGGAAAACACCATTTTGTTTATTGTTCATACCTAGTACCTACCAACCATGAAATGGTGTTTAATAATTTTGCAGCCATTTTATAGTTGCTTACATATGCTCAGCGGAGCCTTTTTGCAATGTTTCAGGGCTAAGTTCGAGATCTGGACCGAAGCGGACCATGAATGTGCCGTCCTCGGGCGGCGGCTCCAATCCTGAGAGGCCGGGCGCGGGGACAGCAGCCGCGCCGGCGCCGGTACCCCGACCTGCTGCTCACCACCGGCACGAGCCCCAACCCAGCCAGCCGCAGCCGACCCCGCTGCTTCCTGGCTCTGACTGCTTCGCACCGCCTCCTCTCGGCTTCGAGGACGACGACTTGGACATCGACACGGCGCTGTTCGCGCGGAAACGACGCGCCCCTCCACCACCGGCAGCACCACCGCTGCTGAAGCCGGAGCCAGAGCCAAAGCCAGAACCGGAGCCGGAGCCGGAGCTGGATCCGGAGCCGGAGCCGGAGCCGGAGCCGGAGCCGGAGCCGGAGCCGGAGCCGGAGCCGGAGCCGGAGCCGGAGCCAGCCGCCATCTTGCCGCAGCTGCCAGAGTCTCCGCC
This sequence comes from Semibalanus balanoides, assembly GCA_014673585.1. Lineage (NCBI taxonomy): Eukaryota > Metazoa > Arthropoda > Thecostraca > Balanomorpha > Balanidae > Semibalanus > Semibalanus balanoides. Next base: position 15,970 of record VOPJ01014036.1, read on the forward strand.
CACCCCGGCGCCGCGTCTGTCGCTCTCATTGCACACGGAGCCTGCGGTCAGCGCCTCCGAGCTGGACGCGGCCGCTGTCCGCCAGGAGGCGCTGGGGTCGAGTCGGCCATCGGTCAGCTCCTCTAAGTGGTCAGTGCCGGCCGGCTGGAGCGCCGCTGCCGGTTTTGAGAAGGCCGAGCCTGAGTGCCGCGGCTCGTCAGAGGACGGCGCCTCCCGTGGTACCGTCGGGGATTTCTGGGAACAAGACGGCGGAGAGACGGCAGGGGAGGCAGGTCCGAGTGCAGAGCACGAGCAATCACCACCCGCTCCTGCTGCGTCGGCTCGCCACCACCTTCCGGAGGGCACCCAGTCGGAGACGTTCAACCCACTGGCGAGGCTCGATTCGGGCTCAGTAAATGCGGACTCACAACGACAGAGTTTAACATCAAGTCCTGTATCATCAAGACACCGAAGCCCGACGACAAGCCCCGAGTCATTGCGCAAAAGCCCGATTACAAGCCCTCAGTCTGTACGAAGCGCGATGTCCAGCCCTGAGTCGACCCACCGGAGACTGTCAGCTAGCCTCCACTCCAGTGCGAGAGACAGGCTTCGCAGCCCCGAGCCGGAGCAGAGAAGTCGAACTGCCAGCGTCACCAGCTTGTCACTGGAGTCAGAGCCTCGCGAGTCAGACTACCAGCCGGAGTCTCTGTCCGACTGCGAACTGCACAGCGCCGCAAACTCCGCGGGTCCGCGATCGCAAGATGTTTATGGAGAGTCGGGTGATGATTATGGAGAGTCTGAGGATTGTATGACGAACCAAGCTCCTTCTGGTGTGGGTAATGCCGTTGTGCACAAAAGGCTGATGGAACAAAACACTCGACAGAATAGCTTACAGGATCAGGAAGGGCCTGCCCCCAGGTCTGAGATTCACGAGAACTCCGGAAAGCACGACAGGAATTCGACTTTGACCGACAGTAAAACGGCATTGGCAAACAACCAGGTAATTCGGTATTTCCTTGTCTCCTTGTAAAGACAAAAGGGTAAACTTATAAGCAGCGTTGGTGTACACTTCATTTGTGTTTTACTTTCTACACAATACTGGTGATGTTCATGTTGGAAACGGCCTTCTTAGTTCAGTCGGTAAGGTCTGTGGAGCAGGAGGATCCGGGTTCGAATCCCGGTGTCGCCCGCTCTTCGGACCGCTTCCCCCGACTGGGTAGGTCAGGTGTGGGCTCTTGTCTCGCACATAGTGCCTTGGGGAGGAGAAGGAGCACTTCTGCAAATGAGGCAAATGTCCCGTTGGGGTGAAAGAGAGAAGAAAAAACTTTCTCTATTTTCATCTTCATGTATGTCAATTGCTAAACTTCGATGATTATATGAATACAAGGTTCTTACTTCGTCACTAACCTGAGTCAGCTACTCAAATTGGAGAATTTTGGGGTGAAATATCATTCAGACTTTGAGGTACATTGTGCATAATTACCGTGAGTGAACAGGCTGTGGTAAATACGTTTCAGACTACCAGTCTCGCTGCGCTGACGCGTGAGAGCCACACAATAAACCGGCCCTCAGCTACGGAATCAGATCAAAAGACAACCTCGAAGCCGCTAAATCAGCAGACAACAGCCGGCAGGTAAGATACAGAGATGCACTGTCATGGAAGGGTTCGCCGAGTAAGTAAAATTGAATTGCTTTATATCAGCGACTCTCAAATAAAGGTGTAGTTACCACACTTTGAGTAACGAAGCCTATAGCCGGTATGAAGCGTGATAACTAAATGCTATTCACCAGTTAAGATATAAATTGTATNTATGGACGTTGCATGGAAAGAATCGACTTCAAAATGCCTTTTGCCCCCCCCCCCCCTAACTTCAAATGAGTTCCTACGGCTACGCCCCTGATCATAGGCGGCGTAACGGGGTCGGGCACCGGGGCACCGTGCCCTTTTTTAATGGGGCACCCATATAAAATAGCTCTTCATAAATTTGTTATGGCTTAGGTTACAGATTTAGGTCTTATTATCACATTTATGGAAACACATTTGTATAACGTCGTGGATATTTACGGGCGTGATAATCCTCGTGGAAAAAACAATAAATGAATATATAAATCGTGGAAAAATCGAGCATGTTCAAGTCAGTGGGCCAGCAGAAAACGTGGAAAGGAAAGGAAATATCAATTTTTGTTAAAATAGGCTTGATCAGATTTGTGAAAACTAAGAGGTTTTAACCCCCCCCCATAAGTTCAAACTGTGTTTTTTTGTTGAAATGACACAAATTTGTGTAGAAGATATTTAAAAAAATATGCATAAGGTGGCAAAATCAGCATCGTCATGCAATCGTAACTGTAATCCACGAAGTGTAAAACTGCTAAAATTGCGGACGTCATTAAAGTTTCCATATGGGTTTGGATCGTTTGGAACTAATGTGTTGACGTCTTCGGTGCAGGTAATAATCCTAACCAAATTTTCTGAGTTTTCACCAATTCAGTTCAACTATCCTTAAAGGGAATAAAGCACCTTAAACATTAGTTTTTAACTGAGATAGCCAGATTGTCGGGTGTGCTGAGAAACCCCCAAATCCGAAATTTTTCCCTCCAAAGCGACTAGTTGCTGAGTTTCAACGCAAAAACGCGTGGGCAATGTGGGCATATTTCACGTCACAAATCCCGGACGTTCGCCATAGTCACATAGTTACTCAGCTGTGATTGCCACCGCACTTCGCTTTTGAACCGTCCGCCCAGTATTTCAGTTACCTTGCGTCGCCCCGCCGCACGCGGTCGGTCAGGCGCTTCGGCACTCTAGTGGTTTACGTAATGCGTGCCCCCGTCCCCTACCCGGCGCGAGCGAGCGCCACGGTCGACCCAGCTCAGTTCGCGTTTCAACGTACCGGTGCAACCCTCGTGCGGTGCCGGCACAAGCAGCTGTCACTGGGGCGGGCCGCAAAGTTTGCCGTTCCGATGCCTCCTTGTGACGTCAACAATCGCTTTGGTTGACGCAATATTTTGTTACGTAACATGTAAACATATTACTGATTTTTTCAATTGCAAAAATTCGACTTTTTTTCGCAAAAATGAATGCCCAGGACCGTAATCAGGGATTCTTCTCCATCATTCTACACTACTTTTCCCAAGGTGGCTATATTCCTTTAAATGGCTAAGCAGCTCAAATTCGACTGAAAAGCAATCATAACCGATCCCTACCTAATAAATTTCAAGCATTGATAATGAACACGTATGGGGGAGAGAACGGGGCACGTTTCTGTCAACGGGGCAACATTATGTCAGCGGGGGTTTTCTCGTAAACTATCCACGCAGGTCTATTGTTGTTTCGTAACATATGTTCCTTTGGTGCTTTGCAGTGGCCCGGTACTAGCAAAGCAACAACATGCCTGCGACCAATTTGGTCCATTTGGAAAAGCTTGTTTTTCACAGAAATCCAAACTTTTTATCAAGTGAACAACATTTTGGTTTTTGTGGCCATTCAGATAATTGTATAGTGTCTTTGAATGCTGTCATGGGCCTATAGGAATGTCGAGAACATTGTGCTGATAATTATTATGCCCCATTCTCCCAAGTTTTCAGTCAAAAACGAAAAAGTGTGACCTGTGTCGAGTGGGGCAGGTTCTGTCACCCATCTGGGGCAGGTTCTGTGACTGAATCTGCTCATGATTCCCTAGTTGTATCAACTTATAAACGACCATAAAAATGAATTGCTGTGTTAACAGATATGGTACACCACTAACAAGCGTAAAACGAATCGGATGGTCCGATGCAGTTCCACGAAGCGGCCAAGAAATTAACGTTAACCTGTGGGGGCAGATTCTGCCCCCAGGATCTCGAGAACCGCTATGCCGATTTCGATGGGAAGAATACCATTCGATTCGTCGTGACAAAATGTTTCTTTTTGTACCCCGATTTTTTTCTTCAAAAATGGGGGGCCAAGGGGCAACACATTCGAAAATATTGGATGTTTTGAACGGTCATTGTAGCCATGTCATTCGACCGTTTTTTATGCAAAAAGCGTTTTTGAGCTTCTAATGTCATGGTCTTTAATGCATGAAAGGGAAAAGTTCAAAATGAAAAATAATAGGCGTACTCAGGGACTCTGATTCGTGCCTTGATAACCAAGAAAAACGCAAAAATGCAGTGCTGGGATCGTATATAGCCGTCATTTTCTACACTATGATGGTGGCGATGACCCATGGAAACCCTCCTCTCCTTGCCAGGGACACCCTGCACAAATGACCGTTCACAGTGATAACAGGAAGTCCTACATCAATGACAGAATGTCCCCATAAGGTGACAGAACGTGCTCCATATATTGGGCAGGTTCTGTCAAATGAGTCATCGCCACAATATCGACACTGGTGTCGAAACAAACTGAGATACCACTTTAACTGCTAAACAACAATTTGAAGCTATTGATGTATGTAACAGTATTGGAAAGTATCAATCACCATCTCTGAAAAGTGAGCCCGCCAGGGCCAATTAGCAAAAAAGTGACAGAACGTGCAGAACGTGTCTCCCCTACTTTTTATCTTCCACATTGATGTGATTACTTTTCACCGATTTTATTTATCAGAAAACTGTAAACAGAAAAATAGATCCTCAGAAAAGTTGAGGGGCGACGCCCATCCTCGGAAAAAGTTGGGGGGGGGGCCGCTGCCCCCCCCCACCTGCCCCCCAGTTCCTGCGTCCTTGCTAACTTTATCCAGCAAGTTGACACTTTTTACCACCCGTGCCAGAAACCCTCACATATCCCGGAACTATGCAATCTAGAAACAAACAGACAAAAACAATCGCAAGCCATTGATATTTGCAATCGACCTAATTAACTTCGAATTTGACCTCAGGTCAAAAGGCTTGGCTCTAGAGGTCATTTTTTTTGTCAATGAAATGTTTCGCTAATTACCTCTTACCTTATAAAGATAACGCATTTTTGTTTACGCCATCGTGTTTGCATCGTCAAGGCGCATTACAATGTTTTACCATGTTAGGTCAAGTTACAAAAATTACCTCAGGTCAAGGTCAAGTGGTGACACAAGTATGTCATGTTGCATATAAGAAGGCGTGTCTCAACGAGACAAACACATTGGTGAAAATTTGCACTTCTCTATCTGCATTATGTCAAGAGTTGTTGACGAGAAAGTGTTGGTGACCTCGGATGACCTCAGATGAAACGTATGGATCATTGAAAAAAAAACTTGCACTTGGATCATACCTAATATCCTATGAAAACATTATCAAGACGGAAATGGATTGATATCCTTGCAAAATAAAGCATTTTAATATTTCTCCATGTCACAAAATTGACCTGACCATGGGTTACCGATATCCAAAATTCGAGATACAAATTATGTAGATACTGATGGCTTAAAGCAATCCCAAAATATGTATATCAATCCCTTAGAAACTGTGGTCATGGCACGACCGCAAACTTTTTGGGAGGTGAGATCACTTGACCTGACCTGGTGACCTGACCTAATCCGACACGAAACTTGAATTTTCGCAAAATGTACAGAAAAGATTAATTATAAGGTATATCAAATTTGGCGTCGCTACGCGTCGCCGTTTTTTCGTCATCTCGATAAAACCGCAGGGGGTGTTTAAACACAAACAGGTCATCGAAGGTCAAGCATGTCATCTAAGGTCAAATTTTCAAGTTCTAGGACATCGCTCCAGAAACCAGAGATGGTAAAGACGCCTTAGTTGGCGCCAACCAAATCCGGCATCGGTCGGGTTAAACGAAACTCTAGCTAAACTTGGGGCCAAACGCCAACGGGGATCGTCCCCCTTCCCCTACACGGGCGAGGGTGAAATATTGTTCTTGGCTAAAATGTGAGGACTCCAGAAGCTGTTGCATATTTTATGAGCTTCCGATGTTTTTCTTTCCATTTTTACCTAGCATAATTTCCGAGATATCTGGTGGTTTCTGGAGCAAAGTCCTAAATTGGAAAATTTGACGTTTGATGACCTCTGGTGACATGAATATTGACATGAGCAAAACACGAATTCCCAAAGTAATTTCAGATGTTCTCCCCGAGTTTTTTTTTAACAGTTTTCCCGCGTCTTTCTAGCTATTTTAGTTTTCGAGTTAGTTTTGAGGTAATTTTATCCCCCCCCCGACTCCCCCCCCAACCCAACCAGGGCGACGCTGTCTCAGAGGCCCACCAGGGCGCGCGCTTAGCCTTAATGAATGGCGATAAATAACGGTCAGGTGGTGACTATGAGGAACCTACAAATGCTTCACATGCATAGCCGACACCAACTAAACCAGTTAATTATGTGGCATGGCTGTGAAATGGATTATATCGCATGTTCATGTAGATCGTAGCACTCCGTTGCCGGTACACAACGGTGGTTTGGATCAGGAGCGTCGTTATATAAGTGCGGTTTTCTCAGAGAAAGCAATTCAATTTCCGAAACGTCTAGATTATCGCTCCCTCATTGCCGACTCGTTTTAGAGCGATGCGGAGCTCCATATACCGCCTTATCATGGGACCAGCACCTCTCGCGCGCCAATCAATTTAGCTCCACTTTGTGTTCCGAGCGGAAGTAGCAGATAATCATAGTCTTATTATAGACCGAGTCATTGGTCCAGACTCGTGCCAATATCTCAAGAAGATCGCATCTAGGATCCCTAGGATCGAGGATTCGGGATCTTTCCAGATATGGGATCTTACCAGATCTTGGTATCTGTCAGATCCTGGATCCTGGTAGATCCTGATTTTTTTGCTTTGTCGACGTATTCTGGGATGATGGATCCTTGCCATCACTTTTGGCATGGGATATTGGGGATATTTATCACATTTATTTGTATTTATTTATTTGCGATCCTAAGTATTCTGGATCATGTTGGCAAAATATTTGACCAGGATATTTGGGGTCCTGAAACTGTGCATATCCTTATCTCAATAACCTTAAATATTTGACCATTACAAATCCAAGTGGCTTCACCTTCCGTAAAGCGGAGTGTCGGGGTGTGAAGCAGATGTTCGATTGTGATATCAACATTGATGCAATAATTATGATCAGCCTTGTTTTGTTGCGAAGAACTTGAACACTGGTCAAGCTGATGTGTTATTTTGTCCAGTAAAGAACCGATCACCATTCCTCAACTTGCTGAGCCTACGCTCAAGATTATACCTTTATGACTGATGGTCATGGCTGATGGTCATACTCTCATTGGTTTTGAGGTATGTGTTTTTGTCTACATATTAGTTTTTCGACGATCATTTGCTCAGCAAAATATACAAGTATCTTGATGATTATTCATGACATTTTAAGCGGTGGCGACATTTTGGAGTCATGCAGATGAACTATAGCTCCATATTTATGCAGATGAACTATAGCTCCATATTTATATTTGTAGATGGTATGTACTTAATGCTATTTTATTTTGCCTACGGGATTTTTCACAATATACGTACAGTACACACAATCCTTACAGAGAGCAATCTGGTCCATGAAATCGTTTTAAAGTGTATATATTGTCAGATTGTATATTTTCAAAAACTGGTAATTTGACTTTCTACTCTTGAATCTATCCTTTTTCAAGAGTTCTATTGATTTCTTGGCGTTTTTTATTATTATTTTGTCGTGGAGCCTACAGTTCCTGGATTTTCAATTTGCAGTCAGAGCCTCGCCGGATCAATAGATCATTCAAAGCTTTAAATTATGGAATCTTACTGTATCCTGGCCATCTTTTGAAACTCTTTGGCGTGGGACCTTATATTTTTTCTATAATTCAAACTGCGAAGCCCCTTTCTTTAACATTGACAAAACCTGCAAAGATTGTTGAATCAGAATTCGGTTGTCGAATTAATTGGTTGAATTGGAACAAACGAAACACAACATGTTCTTTAGTCTGACGGAGCGAGGAGGCCGGCAGAACATAGGAACGTTTGGCATAATATGCTTCTTGGATAGGGCATTCCAGGATATTTTAACCATAAATTAATGTTTTAATTTAGCGAATTGTAACGATAATGTAACTACAAACTATACGAAAGCCATTTTATGAAAGAAACTTGACCTGTCTTGATTTATAAAGATTCCTGGTATTTCTACTATGTACTAACTTTCTACTAACCTTTGAGAAAAAAAAAAAAACATTTGCATAGCCCAACCACATTTGTAGCATACTCTTTCAATTTGTTGCGGCTACGGACTAGAGATAACGATTAACGAGATAATAGAGAAATTCGCCAAACAGCATTATTCTGAGGCAGCATTGCGCCTGAATCCCGAAGTTGAATCTGGGATCCCAGTGAATCCCTCAGCATAAAATGCATTTAGATCTTGAATCCCAGTGGATCCCTCATAGTAAAATGCTTGAAGTTCTGGGATCCTCCTAGATCCATCCGCGTAAAATGCTTGAAGATCTGGGATCTCATTGGATCTCTTATTCAAACAAGCCTCCTATCTGAAAACATGATGAAGGGACTGGCCTCCGATGTGGGGACTGGTATCCAAAATAAAGGTCTCTATTTGGCAAATGTGGTATAATAATAATAATAATAATACCATTTATTTCGCACCCTCATGGGTACATATAATATCAGAGCATTTCAAATACAGACAATGATACAATAGGTCACAAAATGCACTTTTTGACAAATCGTTTAGCGGGAGTGACAGAAGTGTTCCATTAGACCTAAAAACACCACATGGGAACTTTTGTCACGATCGATCAATATTTAGAGGTGCATCCGAGCCACTGTTTCCGTGAATAGTTACCGTAGGGCGACAATCACGGCGCGCGGTACTTGATGCCTAAATGTGGCGCCAGGTGGCGCTGATGGTTCCTTGCTTAGCGTTGCCATGGCAGCCAGTCAGTTGGTTATCAGGTGATAGTTAATTGACTGTTTAATTTGCACAATTTGCACGACCATGGGCCAAATAGGCGCTTGCTTGCTCTGGACATAGTCAAGGGACAGAGTATTCATCTTGCTTGGAGAGATGGCTGGTGTAAGTGCGAGACTGGTTTTCTTTTTATGCAGTTTGTGATAAGCTGCCGATGCGTTACTTACCTTTTTTAAATTACTATAGCGGGATACTCATGACAAGTAATGGCCGGATGAGGATCTGAATTTGTCACGTTTCAAACGCCCAGCACCGCTTTGACTAGACTTATTCTGTGCAAGAGGCGTGGTCAGAATTTTGTAACTCCAGAGAGCTTAATATCCAAAGTAATATAAGTATTCAAAATTTGACTTATTAACACCCTTTTCCGGTATTATCAGTAATCGTTACCTTTGGTGCCAGGGCCCAGCCTAAAGCTGTCCCTTGTATTGCGAATCTACACCCAAGTTAAGAAATCCCGATTACGCGGTTACCTTACAAAGAATGGCACTCTTATTTTGTTTAATTCATTTTCATGTAACAAATAATATATGCTGTTCTAGGTGCAATCGCAAACATCACGGTACGATGATATAAAAACGGTCCTCTACATTTAACGCGACGGAGACCGGTCGGCGACAGGCTGCTAAATGCCGATGTGCAGGATCGCGTGAGCAGTGAACACCGCTCCGTTGTGCACGCCTGCCTGGAAGACAAGTTATCCCGAGCTTCGCGATGTCCGTCGGTTAGAGGAGCGCCTGAGGTGGTGGTGGAGATTCGACGGAGCTGAACACTTCCTCGTGTACCAGGAATACGAAAGCGGACGACAGCATAGACTATCGCCAGCTTGACAGTGAGTACTGTACGATGGTGCTGCGCTGACAGCACGTTGTGAGCTTTGACGTTAACAAATGACGTCCAACAACACCACCTCACGGGATTTTCGCCATCCGCGTTCACTGGACCCTGCCACGCCCTCTGGTCCGCTGCGGCATAACATCGGAGAGTTCTCCGACCCACGTCGTTCGCTGCGAACTGGAGACATTGCGCTCACAGAGTTCCTGATCGCGCGCCCTGCGGACATAAACCTACTGCTGGAGGACGAAACACCGCGTCACCACACAATGGCGATGCTGAACTGGCCCTTCCTCAAGGCCGACTGATTCGCTTGCGCCAAAGGATGCTCAGCTTAGCGAGGCGACACCGGAGTTCGTGCGGCTTGGTGCCTGCGTATATCGTTGCAGGCGAAGACCCGAGAAAGGGGCGCAAAAGGGGAGACGGGGGAATGACGGTACCATAACTTTTTGATATTTAGCATTACCTATAGACTTGCATGGAAATATATGTATAATAAAAAACGTCTGCAAGATGCCCAGTCCCCCATAACTTTTGAAGATGGCCGACGTTCTTGGCCTCCGACGTCATTTAACGGGCGGGGGCGAGTGCAAAGCGTGATGATGTGCTCTACACTCTCAAGCTGGCACTGAAACATGCATTACAACCATTCAAGGGTACCACCACCCGATTCATACGACAAGAAGAAGAAGGCGTTCCGCTCATTTCGACACGCATATCTACCGGCGTGGTGGCGGACCCGCGAACAGAGCAGTGGACACCACCCTGGAAGAGCTTCAAGTCTATCCCATCTGCAAGGCGTACAAGTCAGTCCGACGAGGCATCACAAAAGCGTCAAACTCAAGGTGTTGGAACGCCCTCTGCGGAAAGGATTCTGCTCTAGCAACTCTTCGTGACATGGTTAGCTGTGAACGGGCGGCATCGCGGACGCATCATGGAGCACCAAGCTAGGTGACCTCATGCGAAGCCCATGACTGTCTTCGTACTGATTTCACAAAGCGCAAGTTCGCAGCCTCTCAGCGTCCATCCGGCTGGCAGGCCTCACCAATAGACTGCTGGTTGGGCGTACAGCACCTGCACATCGACCCAGCGCTCATCGCTCTCGACGTCAAGGACTGGGCCACCACCGTAACTTTTCAGACGGGCTTAGAAAACGTGCATGCCATTAACGCCGTCAACGACTGTGCCGAGCGCGGTGTGACACTCGCTTGGATTATAAATGCTGACCTTAAACAGATTGTTTGGTGTCAATGATATGCTGAATACAGTGTCTTTGTGCAGGATGTTATTTCTCGCCATGGATGTCGAGCAAAACTGCTGTTTACGACAAGTACTCCGTAAACGCAAAAATGGGCGTTTTCACGATATTTGTCGGCGTCGGATGCACGTCTAAATATTTATAAAAATCCGTGAAACTGAGTAAAACCTTCTTTTGTGTTCATTGGAACACAATGGGAACTCCCGCTAATCAATATTTTGATATTTCAATTTTGCATTGTAATTTGATGCACCCTAATACACATGCACACACGCACGCAAACTGATACACATCAGTGAAGTACGTTAACACAAAAACGATCAGATAAGTTTTGTGCTATCAGCGTGCACAGCGACGTCAACATCGCTGATTGCGATATTGACGACCGTTCAGCTACGAGGTGAATGTATTCATGATACGCACGACTGGTGGAGATATCCAGATCCATAAGCCTGTAATCTCTTGATATGCACAGATGAGCTTGTATCATATGCCATAAAATGACCTATGTTACTGCCAAGCAGCTTGATAATGCAATTTTTGCTGACAATAATCTTTTATGGATCGAAGCTGTCTGCTGGCTACGTAACTAATCGGGCAAGGGAGAATGTTAAGGCAAGACAGAGGGATGTATTCCTGACGATTTAGGTACCCTAACTAGTTTTTTGACACATAACAGGTTATGCCACCAGTTCCACGGAAAACCTTTTTTCACCCTTGCAATCTCCCAAAAAAGCTAACAACGTAGAAGTTTTGCGTCAGGTTTGAATAACTTATCAGGATCGTTTATGACTTGCACCACTAAAGCACAAAGCAATTTCACAAAGTAATAACGAAGTTTTATTCTACCCCCCCGCATCGTCACGAAGTCACCAAGATGCCAGTCTGCCGTCGTCCCAGATAATTGAACTTTACCCCCCATGTCCACTTATCCCAAATAGGGAGGCCTCGAGCATCAGATGAAGAGATGTCAGATTTATATATGTAATAATAATATTATTGTCTGTCTGGAAACATAGCATTGCAGCGAACATAGACAGCAAACATAGACATTGCAATGGATGCTTCAATATCATAGAATTAGCAAGAAGAAGGTACCTACCAGCGTGCCTCAGGCAGGGGTGGTAAATTGCCCTGACCTTATGGACGACGTCGGAGAACATTTTGTGTATTGCCAGGTTGGCTAATTTTTCATCACAAATGATCCATCAGAGGAGCCACATGCTGTTTTTTGCATGTATGTGCTCTTTACATCAAAGACTAGAGCAATACTAATTTTGCATTGATTGCATTTTTCAATCTTGAAAAATGCAATCAATGCAAAATGAGTATTGCTCTAGTATGTAGTTGAAGGTATCTGCTCTAGTTGTATGGTATGGAGAAGTCTATGATTGGAACAAACGAAACAAAATCGAAAGCTCTTGAGCTTTCGATTTTTTTCGTTTGTTACAAGCATAGACTTTTCCATTCCATACATACGCATAGACTTTGTATGGAGAAGTCTATGTTCCAAGCTAAGCTATTATAATTCCTAAGATATATAGGGGTTGTTCGAAGCCAGGTCCTAAAACTGGAAAGTTTGACCTTTGATGACTTCTGGTGACCTCAATATTAATCTGAGCCAAAAATACTCTGGTATCTTTTAATAACTATGTCAAGAGCTTTCGAACGTTTTTTTTCTGCGTCTTTTTGGCTCTGTTTTAGTTTTCGAGTTAGACGGGGGAGGTAAAGGCACCAATTTCTACTGAAACGTCATGTTCCCACGTGACAATGCTGTCCCGCATAGCACTACAAACATCAATCTGGCACGACAGGCAGCCTATTATAACAAAAATATAGTTGTTTTGTATAGATCATACAAGCTCAAATTTCTGGTTGGGCGGTGTGTTGGAAGAACAGCTCGGAGAACATCATTCATTTTGCACCTGAACTTCCCGCTGTCAGGACAGCGGATCGCCTGTTTTTACCAGCCTCCCTTCGCTGCATAGTAGAAAAGAAGCTGGTTTAATTTTTGAAACATGTTTAAAACAGAGTATAACGGGTTGTGTTGACGACCATGAATCAACAGCCTGCGATTTTGTATTTTTGTAGCGAAAGCGGCGCATGCCCATTTTTCCAGAAAGCCTTCTATCTTTAGAATCTGCGTATCCGATTGACAAGCAGTCTTCGTCCCCGCCATCTGATTAGCCCTATTCAATCACTTATGTTAATTGACGCTGAAATTTTGGTCCCGCGCAAGTGGTGCGGTGGCAACTGTACCCGTAAGGGGGCAACACAAAATCGGACGCCCAGGCTATCCGGCCCCCCTTCCCCTTCGTGCCTTCAGTAGCTACAACATAACTAACCAGCAGCAGCACCAGCCTGCCCGCCTCCCTGTCCCCGCCCCAGTCGCTGAAGAGCTCCCTCACCGGCCGCTAGGGGTGGGTGGGGCTGGCTGCAGCGGCTGCTGCTGAGACATGCTGATAGTGAGACTAGGGTGGTACAGGTATGGTGATGCTGAGAAAGCTACTCAACTGATTTCAACTTTACAACGTATGTGATATTGTATCAGCTATATCAGAGTAGCTTATCAGAGTTACTGCGACATTATTGTTCATGTACGATCAATATTTAACAGGATATAAATATACACATTGCTTTAACGAGCTATATTGCATGAGTGTTGCTGTAGAACAGTTTTTTAGCTTTTGATCCAGACAGAGAACCATAGTCTTCATTTACAATCCCTGTGTGCCTGGATTCCTAACTTCGATCTTGGATCGCAGTGGATTGCTCGACATAAGATATGCCAGAATCTGGGATCTTTGTGGAGTATCGGCTTATTGTGTAGGTGGGTATTACTGTTCCACGCCAGGAACATGAATGAAAAAACAACTACGCAAATACATTGTAAAAAGAAACACAGTAAAACACAGCAAAATGAGTAAAACGAATCAGCGGCACAGTAAAAACATGCTAAGACTTCATTAAGAGCATGGCATATCCTGTAATGCCTCCTTGAAGGCGTTGACTCTCGGCTTATTCCGGATAGATGGCGGGAGTGCTACTGAAATATGATGTATATATTCTGTTATACCATATATATATTATTCATATATATTTATATATATATATGTAATATATACATATATATAGTATATATATATATATATATATATAATATATAAATATATATACTATATAATGTTCGTTAATCCATAAAATCTGATGAAATAAATCTGAAAAAGTCGGCAAACTTTTTATCTTCAAAATTGGTGACTCTACAGTACGACTTTCGGAGAAGGTCAAGGTTTTGGGCGTTATTATCGACTTTGGAAATTGGAATATTATTTCATTTGAATTCCTATATCTATATATCCTATGTATATAATATTCAATGCCTATGGAATGTTCTAATAAACTGAACTGAACTGAATAAGGTATAATCTGGATCTTGTGCCCCATGTGGATCCCAGGACACAGGTCACTGATATCCGGATCTCACCTGGATCCCGGATCCAGGCACATGTCTGGTCTGGAGATTATATATAATACCTGTGCATGTCGACATGGTTAATTACCGTCTGAGGAACAATGCATAGACATTAAGTTGCATAGTAATGTTAAGCACAACAATGCATTGTTCTTCTCAATATGGCTACTTGCATCGAACTTTTTCAGTATGCATGAACTTTTACTTTGACCATTCATTTCGAAACACGTTTACTTTGAACATTCACTTTGAAACATGGGGCCTGGTAAAATTAATATAGTAGTTACTTGACATTTGCTGCCAACACTACAGAAAACACGTTTCGTTCCTGACTGTTTTGCGCAGCAACCCGATATAACATAGCAAATGCACTTCGCTGCATAGAAACTGTGCATGTCTAATAAGTGTGGCTGTCAATTTGCAGTGACTGACTGGTGGGTGGCGTGGGACCGGCCGTGGCGCCGAGAGAGGGCGGCGGCACATTGAGTTGGGCCGCGCCGTAACAGTAGTTTGGGCAGCAGCTCCCGACGGTACGAAACGAGCAGCTGAGAACCGGCCGACCACTGCAGTGGTGGCAGCAAACACCCTCTGATAAATATCCAGCCCCAGGGCAGACGGCAGACGGCAGACGACAGACGCGAGACGACAGACGGCAGACGACAGACGGCAGACGGCAGACGGCAGACGGCAGACGGCAGACGGCAGACGGCAGACGCGAGATGTCGAGACGGCTGCAGCAGCAGCTCGTCAACAGAAAACTGACTGTTTCAATAATGAGTGGATGGTAATTAAAGGTTTGCTTCAATCAATTTTGAATATCCATCGATTCCAGCCAATGTTCTTTTTTATATCTTTGTCAAACGTATGAATATATATAAAGTGAGAGAAAAGGTCAGAGAGTCAGAGAGTGAGATAGTGAGAGGATGAGAGAATGAGATAATGGGAGAATGAGATAATGGGAGAATGAGATAATGGGAGAATGAGATAATGGGAGAATGAGAGAAGGATAAAATGAAAAGTTAGAGAATAAGAGAATAAGAGAATGATACAATGTGATAATGAGAGAACTCGAGAATGAGGGAATGGGAAAATGATAGAAATATAGAAGGACAGAATGCAGCAATGAGAGAATGAAAGAATGAGAGTGAATGAGAGAATACGAAAATACGAAGTGAGAGGGTGAGAAAGTGTGATAGTGTGAGTGTGAGAGAGTAAGAGAGTGTGAGAGTGAGAGAGTGAGATAGTGTGAGAGTGAGAGAGCGGGAGAGTGAGAGATCAAGAGAGTGGGAGAGTGGGAGACTGGGAGACTGGGAGACTGGGAGACTGGGAGACTGGGAGACTGGGAGACTGGGAGACTGGGAGACCTGGGAGACCTGGGAGACTGGGAGATGGGAGACTGGGCAGACTGGAGACCTGGGAAGACACTGGGAGACTGGGAGACTGGTTAGACTTGGGACGACTGGGAGACTGGGAGACTGGGAGACTGGGAGACTGGGAGACTGGAGACCTGGAGACTGGGAAGACTGGGGAGACCTGGGAGAACCTGGGAAGAACTGGGAGACTGGGAGACTGGGAGACTGGGAAGACTGGAGAGTGGGAGACTGGGAGACTGGGAGACTGGGAGACTGGGAGACTGGGAGACTGGGAGACTGGGAGACAGGGAGACTGGGAGACTGGGAGACTGGGAGACTGGGAGACTGGGAGACTGGGAGACTGGGAGACTGGAGACTGGG